>JBBPMU010000445.1:0-22936 GCA_038090475.1 Wakefieldia striispora | reverse complement strand
TAAGCTTAACCTAGCCAAACACATCAAACTTGATCAAACAAACTAAACCTGACCTAACTAAATTATCAAACTTGACCAAACAAACCAAACCTGACCAAACATACCAAATCTGACCAAACAAGAAAAGCCTGACCAAACACACTATATCTGATCAAACAAACTAAGCTTGACCAAACAAACCAAACCTGACCAGCTAAAATATACTAAACCTGATCAAACAAACCATACTTGACCAAACAAATATATTAAATTCTCCTCTCTTCTTTGTATCTCCCTTTTCTATTTTGTGAGGTTTAGTTTGTTTGGTCAAGATATATAGTTTATTTTGGCCTGTTTTTTTTTGTTTTGTTTGATTAAATCAGGTTTAGTTTATTTGGTTATGTTTAGTGTGTTTGGTCAGGCTTAGTTTGTTTGGTCAGGTTTGGTGTATTTGGTTTGGCCAGGTTTAGTTTGTTTGGCCAGGTTTAGTTTGTTTGGCCAGGTTTAGTTTGTTTGGCCAGGTTTAGTTTGTTTGGTCAGGTTTGGTATGTTTGGTTAGGTCAGGTTTAGTTTGTTTGGTCATGTTTGGTGTGTTTGGTCATGTTTGATATGTTTGGTTAGGTCAGGTTGTTACAAACCCCATATTTTATCCTTGAAAGATGCTCTTTTTCTGACACTTTACACTTTTATTTAGAAAACTCTCCCTTCTTGCGGCGATCCTCGAAGAAAGCCGTGTACATGTACTTCGAAGATCACGTGACTCGACATCATGTGATGTTTATCTTTTGGTACGCTCCTACATACTCCAGTATAATTTCATTCGTCAAGTGATCTGGAGCACGTGACCACTTTACGGCATTTGCTGATTGGCCATCGGTGATACTTCAGACTTCTTCCTGGTGGCTGTCTCTTTGGGAATAACCCTTTTTGGACATATTGACAATTTCTTATCTTTAGTCATTTTCTCTTACGATGTTACCCGATCGTGATCGTATTGGAAGGCACATGCCATAGAGAGCTGTGCAGTTTGTCATTTCGTCTTACTCATGATACATTTCCGTTGGACACTTACTAGATTAGGATATGCACTGCTTGGTCCATGCACGAACTCTTGTACATATATAAGTAGCTGTAGACGCGAAGACTGTTCCCCAGTCTTTGCTATTTGGAATTTATCGCCCAGGTACTTTCTTCTAGGCAGGACGCCCTTAGGATATTCTGAGGGTTCTACTGGGTAAACTTTCCCACTTACTCATACGCTCTGAGCCGGAGCATAACTGGCGCTTTATTCGATCAGCTGTGGAATTCGTCTGAGACTTTCAGTCCAGACAAGGCCTCTGACTTCGTGTCGAGGTTACCATCTTTGACTTTATGTCGAGACGACAGTTTCTGACTCTGAGTCAGAAACTTTCTTTTGTTTAGATCCCCGAGAAAGGAAGACTTCGCCTTTGAGGTTTAGAGGTTCAACTTTCGACATTTCGTCTTGTTTCACAGGTTTGGTTGGTTTGGTCAGGTTTAGTTTGTTTGGTCAAGTTTGGTGTGTTTGATTAGGCCAGGTTTGGTTTGTTTGGTCAAGTTTGATGTATTTGGTTAGGTCAGGTTTAGTTTGTTTAGTTAGGTTTGGTATATTTGATTGGGTTCAGTTTGTTTAGTTTAGTCAGGTTTAGTTTGTTTGGTCAGGTTTGGTATGTTTGTGTACAAAACAAGTGTACAAAAAAGCGTACTAAAAGTGTAGTCAATAGATATTTGTTGTGTGGTCAAAAGACTTAGTCAAATTTTGTGATGTTTCCATTTTAGGAATGTGGCTGTTATTTGTGCTTATGTGGTGTTTCCATTTTAAGGATGTGGCTATTATTTGTGTTTATTTTGTTCCTCTTCCATATTTAAACTCAGCTGTTTTCAAAATTTTTCCCACAGGGTATTTTCTTCTAGGCTGGACACCCTTAGGATATTCTAAGGGTTATTACTGGGGAATTCCCACTATTCATACACTCTGAGCCAGAGTATAACTGGTGCTCCCTCTTTTCTTGCTGTGGTATACGTCTGAGACTTTACGTCCAGACAAGGCCTCTGACTTCATGTCGAGGTAACAGTCTCTGACTCTGTGTTGAGACTTATTCCTTTTCGTTTAGATTCCCATAGAAGGAAGACTTCGCCTTTGAGGTTTAGAAGTTCAACCTTCGACGTTTCATCTCGTTTCAATAACAGTCTTGTTCAAGCTATAGAACAGCTTAATGGCATAACTCAAGAGTGACTGAAGCAATCTCTACAAATGTTTAAGGAGTGATAACTACCACTAAAGGCTACACATTGACCTTGATACAATAGCAATTGACAATAAAATGAGTGAGATAAAAAATGCCAGCTTCAAGCTGAGGCAACACTAAACTGAGGCAACACTAGCATTGTATGAATAATACATATCCTTATTGTCCAATAGCATATAGGACTCTTATCTCACTATCATCCGAAATGAATAACATGATAGTGATTCACCTCAGTTCTAGAGCAATCTAGAACTGATATCCATCTAAGATTAAATCTAGATTGATCTGAATCTATGATGTATGAATGTTAAATGTCTAAATGATGAAACATCATAGATTTCAACACTCTTCCTCACTAGAAATGTTATCATGAATCATGAGAGAGAGAGATACTTTCTTCCATGTTCAAAAGCTATCTTATCAAGATTTTAGATAAAGGTATCTGTAAACTGTTTATTGATAGGAACATAGAAAAGTTCCACTACACCATATAAAACAGCTTGTTATGTATGTGTGGAACAAGAACTAGCTAAACTATAACCCTCTAGGTCCTAGTCATCGGTTTGACTTAGGAAGAGTCTAAGATCTGTTAGGATAAAGGTGATGTAAGCAAAGAGACTCTGAGAGGAGGTCCTTAGCGTGTGAGGTGAGGAACTCAGAGACAAGTGAACTCTTGTAGGCAGAAGTGCATAGAATTAGCTGAAGAGCTATCCAAGTACAGCACCTATCTTATATACTGTAGAGATCCAAATGCTAGTAAACAAGCAAGAAAGGAGAATGACTAGGTGCATAAGAGTCGTGTTATGTTGCATGTGGTATAAAAGGGAATCAATGAAGTCACGTTGCGTTGTGTGTGATATATAAGGAAATGGATACCAGGGAGATCCAAGAAAGGTTGCATGACAACCATGGAATGATCCAGTGGCGTGTAACCTGGTAACAAATATGAAATAAGAAGCAAGGGGACTGCCAGGATGAAAGAGGAGAAGCCCCAGTTAATCCATATAACATGGGAATCGGCAGTTCCTATTAGAAGGTCTGAAAGAGAGCAGTGGCATATGCGAACAACTCCAGATAGGAGAATATCCTAGGCATAGGAGTGGTGAGATCATGCCATTGCTGGTCAAATGAGGAGATGGGAGAAAAGAAAAACGTATCTGCATTAGCCTCTATCCCGGTAGAGGCTTGCTCTAAGAGAGCATCCCATACCAAGGAGTCTTCGTCATCGTTCCAGGATCTGAAATCACTGGAAACTGTAACACAGCTTCACAGACATAATGTTCAGGGATGCAAACATGTTTTGTACATCCCTCTTGAGTAGTGTTGCCTCAGCTAGTGTTGCCTCAGCTTGAAGCTGGCATTTTTTATCTCACCCATTTTATTGTCAATTGCTATTGTATCAAGGTCAATGTGTAGCATTTAGTGATAGTTATCACTCCTTAAACATTTGTAGAGATTGATCCAGTCACTCTTGAGTTATGCCATTAAGCTGTTCTACAGCTTGAACAAAGCCAACACTAATATAACTCAATTACAGTATATGCAACATTTGAATGTAGTATATTCATTTCTTCATAAAAATGTAAAGTGTCAGTAGATAAATCATAGCCTGTGTTTATATCTACCACCTGCAAAAAGGATTTTGCAATTTGACTCAGCCAATAGGTCACAATGTTGAATATAATTGAGTTATTTTAGTGTTGGCTTTGTTCAAGCTGTAGAACAGCTTAATGACATAACTCAAGAGTGACTGGAGCAATCTCTACAAATGTTTAAGGAGTGATAACTATCACTAAATGCTACACATTGACCTTGATACAATAGCAATTGACAATAAAATAGGTGAGATAAAAAATGCCAGCTTTAAGCTGAGGCAACACTAGGACCATGGTCTGAAATAAGTCAGTTGTGGAGACCAAATCAAGGAAAAACATGCTGGAAAAAGAGCTGAGCAACTCCTTCCACACTAACCAATTTGGAACAAGGGACATAAATTACCCCCTTAGTAAGCTCATGGTCGACCATGACCATGACCAAATCATGGCCAGATGACAGGGGAAGATTGGTGATAAGATCCATGGAGATTTGTTGGAATGGGTGGGTGGTGGTAGATTTGAGAGGAGTGAGCAGAGGAATGGTGGGGCAGGTCTGGACCTTGTTGGCTTGGCAAGTGGTGCAGCCAGCAAGATATTTACAGAGGAAGCTGGTCATACCAGGCCACCAGTAGTTGCAGCAGATCAGGTGAAGTAGTTGGAAATAGCCAGGATGGCCATATGTGGGGGAGGTGTGCAGGGAGTGGACCAGGTCATGGCAGGCAGTTTCAGGGATGTAGAGACATCCTTGGTAGAATAGAGAGCCATTATCAAAGTGCCAATCTTGAGGGGAGGAGCAAGGGAAAAGGGTGGAACCCTGTTGAGTGAAACAACCAAACCTATACAGGTTGAGGCTATTCAAGTAGAAGGACAATAGGGGTGAGTTCAAGTGACTAGAGAGGCTTGGGGAATCTCCAGAAGGACAAGACTGGGTCCTTCTGTGAGCTGGGGGCATCCCTTATATACTATTCTACTGTTTGTACATACATGTATATGGTAGATCTAGAGATATCAACAAGGACGTGTTGTATTGTGTACAATATAAAGAGAAAGCAGAGTTCCATATCCAAAAGGAAAGAACAGAGTTCTGATACTAAAAGGATAGAACGGAGTTCCAATACTAAAAGAAGAAAAGCAGAGTCCCATGTCTGAAAGGAGAATGCAGAACTCCATCAGATATAAAAGGAAATGAGATAAAAGGGGACTGCCAGGAATAGAAGAAGAGAAGTCCCAGTTAATCCATATAATGTGGGAATCTGTTATGATTCCATCATTCTTCATCGAACTTTTTACTTAACAAACCACTTCGCTATGCTCAGCCCTAGAAGGCAAGCACCAACATGTAATTCTTGTCATGTGACTCTTTCACACGATCATATGACGTTCCCCTTTTGGTACGCTCCTATGTCAGTATAAACTTCCTTCAGTCATGTGATCTGACACACGTGACCACTTGTGGCACTTGCCGATTGGCCGATAGCTTATCTTCTGCTCTTCTTTCGCTATTGGCTATTCCTTATCCTTTATCTCTCTTTCTCATTGACACAGATGATATGACTCAAGATACGCGATCACCACATCGTATGATTCCCTTTCCCTTTTTATCATTGGACGATACAATATGCACTGCTTGGTCCGTGCACAATACTCTCCTGTATATAAGGTAGCACCTTTGCGACTGGTAACCCCAGTCTTATCTACTTGATTCTACTTCCAAGGGTAGGATTTAAGGAAAGCTCCTCACCTTACTTGGATTATACTTCACCGCCAACATTCCACCCTTACATGACTTTCATCTTTCCCTCCTCGCCGCGTTCGTTGCCAGAAAGCCCCTAGAACCCAGTGTGCTCTCTCTTCTTTCCTCTTTGGGTTTTCTGAGTGCTACTTCATATCAGAATCAGTGGTTCCCATTAGAAGTTCTGAAAGAAGTCTGCAGCATTTATGAACAACTGCGAGTAGGAAGAGATCCTAGGTGTAGAAGTTGTTAACTTGTGCCAATGCCGATCAAAAGAAGATAAAGGAGAATGGAAAAATGTATCCACGTTGGCCTCTATGCCAGTATCAGCCTGTTCTAAGAGAGCGTCCCATACAATAGTGTCTTCATCATCATTCCAAGACTGAAAGTCATTGGAAACTATAACAAGACCCAGCTGTCACCCCAGATCTACACATGTTTCCCTCATGTCCACCTTATCCCCTGACATGATTCACTATGACTCATTTACATTCCAAGGATACACCCTGACATCTATACCCCCTACTTCATTTCACTTTGACATACCTCATGTCTTCTAAACCCTCTACCCTAAGGCTATGCTTATCTATGACTCAGAATGACTCATACTCCACCAATAGCATAACTAGCTCTTATCTATAGCATAGCATATCTCTAGATCTACCATACATGTGTACAAACAGTAGAATAGTATATAAGAGACCCCCTAGCTCACAGAAAGACTCAGTCTTGTCCTTCTGGAGATTCCCCAAGCCTCTCTAGTCACTTGCACTCACCCTTATTGTCCTTCTGCTTGAAGCCTTAACCCATAAAGGTTTGGTTGTTTCAGTATGGAGTGTGTCCAAGATGGCTCTGAAGGTGGCCTGGATGGCTGAGTGGTCAGTGACATCCCTAGATTCTGGGAGTTGGGATGGGGAGTGATGAAGAATCTGCAGGATGATGAGGGAGCAGGGAATCCCATACAAGTGTTTCTTTGTGAGAATCCCAAGTGGTTGGAGAAACTGTAACACCACCTACCCCACCAACACCAGAACCTCCTCATCACAGTGGAAGGTTTAGACAACCACCCACAAGACCTGGAAATATATATGGGGAAAAGTGACACCTTGTAGAACAACTGCAGGATATTGAGAAAAATAGCACCTGGAAAGAAATGACAGGAGAATCATTGCATGCTCCTGAGCCACAGACTCTGGACATCCCTGAGATTTTACAATTTGATTCAGCCAATAGGTCACAATGTTGCATATAATTGAGTTATGTTAGTGTTGGCTTTGTTCAAGCTGTAGAACAGCTTAATGACATAACTCAAGAGTGACTGGAGCAATCTCTACAAATGTTTAAGGAGTGATAACTATCACTAAATGCTACACATTGACCTTGATACAATAGCAATTGACAATAAAATGGGTGAGATAAAAAATGCCAGCTTCAAGCTGAGGCAACACAAAGCACAATGGTGATCTGCCTGTGAGGATGAACTAAAAATCATAAAAGATCACAAAGTATGGGAGGCTGTGGACTGTCCAAGCAACTGAAAAGCGATTAAAAATCAATGGGTATTTGATGTTAAAACAGATGGTTGCAAGAAAGCATGCCTTGTTGCAAAAGGCTTCTCCCAAGTCAAAGGACTAGACTTTGATGAAATCTTCAGCCCAGTTGTTTGCTTGGAGACAGTGTGATGTATGCTTGCCCTCTCAGCACTCAATGGTTGGTACCTAATGGCATTAGATGTCCAATCAGCCTTCCTTTATGGAAAACTGGATGAGGAACTCTACATGGAGTTTCCTGAGGGTTTTGCTGACTCTAAATATGAAGGCAAAGTACTCTGCTTACTCCAAGCCATCTACAGCCTTAAGCAAGCCAATTTAGCATGGTGGAAGTCCCTAGATGCTTTCATGAGTACTTTAGGCTTCAAGTGTCTAAATACAGACGCTGGCCTATTCATCTATAGACAAGGAACTGATATCATCCTTGCAATTGTCTACATAGACAACTCCCTATTCTGCAGACCCAACAAACAGCTAGTAGACAAGCTGAAAGCCACATTCATGAAGAAATGGGAATGTTGCAACCTTGGGGAACCATCTGAATTCCTCAGGATGAGGATCTGTCAAGAACCCAACACAATCAAGATAGACCAAATATCTTATCTCAACAAGGTACTTGAACACTTCAACATGACAAATGCCAAGCCCACTCATACACCTTTACTGTAGGGATATTACCCAGCAAAGAACAATGCCCCTATAAAACTGATGTTGTGGACATGCTCCCAAATGGTCATCAGCTTGTTATTATACATCATGATAGGCACATGGCCCAACATCACCTATGCTGTAATGCAAATTGTTATGAGCCCCATATTTTATCCTTGAAAAACGCTCTTTTTCTGACACTTTACACTTTTATTTAGAAAACTCTCACTTCTTGCGGCGATCCTCGAAGAAAGCCGTGTACATGTACTTCAAAGATCACGTGACTTGACATCATGTGAGGTTTATCTTTTGGTATGCTCCTACTCCAGTATAATTTCATTCGTCATGTGATCTGGAGCACATGACCACTTTGTGGCATTTGCCGATTGGCCGTCGGTCGAGACCTTCAGACTTATTCCTGGCGGCCTTCTCTTTGGGAATAACCCCTTTTGGACATATTGACGATTTCTCATCTTTAGTCATTTCCTCTTACGATGTTACCCGATCATGATCATATCAGAAGGCACATGCCATAGAGAGCTGTGCAGTTTGTCATCTCATTTTACTCATGATACGTTTCCATCGGACACTTACTAGATTAGGATACACACTGCTTGGTCCGTGCACGAATCCTTGTACATATATAAGTAGCAGTAAAGGTGAAGACTGTTCCCCAGTCTTTGCTATTTGGAAATCTATCGCCTAGGTAGTTTCTTCTAGGCTAGACGCCCTTAGGATATTCTGAGGGTTCTACTGGGTAAAACTTCCCACTATTCATACACTCTGAGCCAGAGTATAACTGGCGCTACCTTCTCCTAGCTGTGGTATCTGTCTGAGACTACGCATCCAGACAAGGCCCTTAACTTTGTGTTAGGGTAATGGCCTCTGACTTCGTGTCGGGGTAACAGTCTTTGACTACGAGTTAAGACTCCCTCTTGGTTTGGATCCCTGACGGAGGAAGACTTCACCTTTGAGGTTTTCAAGTTCAACCTTCGACTTGTCGTCTCATTTCACAAATGGCTTGACAATTGGCCAATCCCTCACAGGATAACCTTGATAAGGCCCTGTACATCTGCCATACCCACTTGGCACTCACAACTACACACTTGAGTACAATGGATCATCTGGCAAGGGATTACTCATCTGCACTGACTCTGACTGGGGTCAGGATAAAATCACTGGTCATTCTCAGACAGGATTCTTCATGAAACTGGCTGATGGTGTGTTCTTGTAGAATTTGCACCTACAGAAAACCACAGCACTGTCCTCAACTGAGACAGAGTACATGGCTTTGAGTGATTGTTCTTGCCAAGCCATATGGATATTTCAAATGATGGAAGAACTCAGATACCATCTAAAACCAATCCTGATCTATGGTAACAATCAAGGATTGCTATTTATAGCACAGAATCCAGTCACTGAGAAACAGTCCAAGCACATCCATTACACGACACTGTGATGGTGTACAAACAGGTGCAGCTACTCTTTATCCAAGGAGATGACAACCCAGCAGATATGTTCATCAAAAACCTCAGACATGTCAAGTTTGAGAAGTTTCACTCACAACTTGGACTGATCTCCCCACCAACATTTAGCATGAGTATCTTTACACCCCTATAATGCAAAAGAGCAGATGAATATACCTCTTAGATGCCTACTGTGTCAGGGTACATAAGGCAAGGGGGAGTGTTGAAGTTGTAGTATACATTTAGATAGTATTAGTTAAGCCACCAAGTCACATGACTTCTATATATTTAGTAACTTGCTCACTTGCTGAGTTCTAATAGGACTTTTAATCCTTCTTGAACTCAAACCACCACCTAAGCCTAACAACTAACCCTCTTGGTGAGTAGCCCTCTAGAACATCCCTTGCCCCTTGGGGCATAGTGTCTACAGATGCTATGTTCAACATGTATGTTCTAGACTGACATTGTGTAGCAGATTGTTCCCCTAATATGGTATGTGTGTGTGCTTGTGGTTGTCCACTCTGGCATGGGAACTGGCATACTTGTTCCAGTTTATAATTTCTTGTGAGACATCAATACAACTCTTTCCACTATCTGTAGCATGATGAAACAATAAGCAGTAGCATTTACATATGGTAGTTATACATTTACAAATCAAGTTCAAGAGTGCTAATTTTCTATGTAGTAATCTCAAATGTGCCACACCAAACCCAAGTAGCAAGCCAAAATGGCTGCCCTCACCAGAGTTCAAGTAGCCTGGCACATGGTGGAAAGATGGGCAGGGGATGAGATCACCTTCCCCAATCTCAAAAGAGAGTTGTCATCCCTCAGAGTCTATGACTACTCTGAGTGGAAGGAAACTTTCAAGAAAATCAAAGTCACTTTGGATCCTAGTGAGGAACATCTCATCTCTCTGGTTGACATTGTAGTGGAGGAGGCCAAACAACAAGGGATCCCCCTGTTGGGCAATGGTGCTGCAAATGCTTCAGGAGCTCAGTCATTCATATGGTCTCATGAGGGTAGCAGCTCATGCAAACACTGAAAGCTCACCATAAACAGCTACTTGGACCTTGACACTGAAGATGCTGAAGAGGGTGAGGACAATGAGTGTTGAGATCAGTGGTATTTCATCTTCAGATCTTCATCTCCAGATACCCTGATCTAAGATCAATCTTTGATCAGATCTTATGTTTCTCAGATGGGACAATCTTAGATTGATCCTATATTTCAGATATATCAAATTCCTTTGATATAGGGTGCAACCCTGAAATATCTCTGACAAACACCCTTGTCCACTATCATGTCTTCTTATTTCATATGATAGCAGATACTAATCCTATTGGTATTGGTAGATAACAACATTTCATATAGAGATAACTTATCTCTCTATTCTTGTTATCTTTCCTTATTGTCCTATCAGGACACTCACAGCCTTTCTAGGTAGATAAGGCTATTACTATATATGTATGCCTGTATAGTATATAAGAGAGAGAATCTCCACCAGAGCTCTCTAACCAGTGAACTCCATTTGCTTTTCCACACACTCCCATCTCACCAAAGGTCCACTCCACTCTTGATCCCCTTATGATCACACTAGTGAGTTTACTCTCCACACTACTGACCATAGCCTCTGTCTTTCATCCTTGCTGTGCAAAAGCCTAGTCACTTAGGTGATTAGAGATAGAGCAATTGCCTTGTGTGATTGCTTTAATGAGGATGAATTAGATGATGTGCTTCAACAGGAGCTTGAGCATTTGAGGCAACCAGAGTGATCAGGAATTCAAGTCTTTGCCTGTGACATCAATGACATCACTGATTGTTATATCATTGAAGCCTGTTCTCACCCCTTGCACAACTCCCCACTGTCTCCCCAGACCTGATGCTACTACATGGATTTGTTACTTGTTGAGCTGTACAGAACAAGAACTGCATGGTATGTTAGTCTAGGTGGGACATGATGTACAGTAGTATGGTAGTGGCTCACCTCAGTTGTCATGCAAGTATGAGACTGAGGTTTGTGTGAAAAAGTAGAATGAGCTAAATACGTACCAACACATGCACTAACTATGTAGGATTGTAAGGTAGTAATATACCAACAGGATTTCCATTCTGGTCAGTGGTCTTCCACTTGTCTGGTTTGCAGTAATCTTGACTACACCACAGAGTACACCACTTGCTACCTTCTTGAATATCTAAAACCATGCATGGTTCTTATCATCCCTTGGCTACCCCAAAGACTCTATATAGAGTCTCCCAGTTGTCAAGAAATATGGCATGCCATTTCTCCTACACATTGAGACATTGTGCATGACATAATCCTCATTCCTCCTACAGATGCAAGCCACATCTTTGCAACAAGACCACCTCTTCCCTGTTCAGGCTGGGTCCAGATTTGAAAGGGGAGGTATAGGTGGGACATTGGCTACATATTCCATGTTCATGACAATACTGCTGATATTTTGGTCATACTATGTGAGTGTCTGTATGATTCTTCAGTGGAGAAGAAGCAAAGAACACATGCTTTATTTGACTATCACACCACTCACAATGTGATGCGAAGCGTCACTCAAACAAACAAAAGAGGAGATAAGAGTAAGCGTGCTGGGTTCAAGGGGTTTTCCAGCAACGAATGTGGCGACGAGGGAAGCTTGAAAATCGTGGAGGGGCAGAATGGTGAAGTGTGGTAGTGGTCCAAGTGAGGAGAAGAGTATATCCTTAAATCACACCCTTGGAAGTGTAATCAAGTAGATAAGACTGGGGAAACTCCAGTCACAAGCTAGCTACTTAACTAGTGATGCGAGGCGTCACTCAAACAAAATGAAGAGGAAAGAAAACTTAATGAAGAGGGCTCGAGAGGAGCACCAGCGACGAAGTGAGCAACGAGAAGATCGAGGTAAGGGTTGAAGGAAATGGTGATAGAGTAGAGTCCAAGTGAGGCGAGGAGCTATCCTTAAATCACACCCTTGGAAGTATGATCAAGTAGATAAGACTGGGGTTACCAGTCGCAAGTCTACCTACTTAAATAGTGTCTGGCGAATGCGCACAGACCATGCTATGCTACACTAATTATGGTAAGAGCGATAAGGTATGGGTGATAGAAATACAAGAAAGGAAATCATACGATGCGAGGATCGCGTATCCTGAGTCATTGTCTATGAGTAAAGATAAGAATGATAAGGAAGAACCCATAGCAAAAGAAGAGCAGAAGATAAGCTATCGGCCAATCGGCAAGTGCCGCAAGTGGTCACGTGTGTCAGATCACGTGACAGAAAGAAGTTTATACTGACATAGGAGCATACCAGAAGAGGAACGTCACGTGATTGTGTGAAAGAGTCACGTGACCCAAAATACATGTTGGGACTCATCTTCGAGGACTGAGTCTAGCGAAATGGTTCGTTAAGTAGTAAAAGTTCGATAAAGAATGATGGAATCATAACAAATAGTGTCTGGCTGTGAGTGCACACAGACCATCTAACCTAAAGTAGGAATACCTAGTATAGTATCTGACGATAAGGTGTCAGTCTTGTAAATCGAAAAAGGAGAAAGAAGTCCAAGAGGAACGTATTGTGTGTCATCATCTATGAGTCAGTGAGAATGGAAGGTAAGGAGGATGTCAGGCCAATGGCAAAAGAAGAGCAGAAGATAAGGTATCGGCCAATCGGCAAGTGCCATGAGTGGTCACATGTGTCAGATCACATGACTGAAGGAAGTTTATACTGACATAGGGGCATACCAAAAGAGAAACATCATGTGATCATGTGAATGAGTCATGTGATGAGAATTACATGTTGGTGCTTGTTACAAACACTATTTTCCTACCGACAGACATCCACTCTTTTTCGGACTTGAAGTCCAACTATGTTGTCCCTCTCTCTAATGCACTCTTCGATCCAGAACAATCACTGTTCTAGGACAAGGTACGCGCCTCATGCTAAGGCTGTCCAAAGGGCAAGACCCGATTGGCTGCCACAATCATGCTTCTTATTTTAATCTCTGACATGATCTGAGATCTGCCACACCTCATGTTACCATTTCATTTCCACCTATGCTTCTCTTCCATTCTGCCACATACCTCATGCTTGACGCATGTACTATAGGCTGTGGTATTCTTCCATGTTCCATCGCATTCTAGCCAATGGCAGAACAAGCTCTTATCTTCTTATCTATCATACCATAGTCACATGACCATAATGTGTACAGTACTGTATATAAACCCATGAATAGAGACCAAGGAACTCTAACAAAGTTCACTTGGAGTTTACGCTTCAATATCCCCACTCTCCCTCTTATGTCTCCAACCATGAGGTTAAACTGACAAACACCCAAAAACTCTGTCTTTTACTCTGGGATTTGTCGCTTGTTTCAGTGCTCGCCTTCGAGGGCTGAGCATAGCAAAATGGTTCGTTAAGTAAAAAGTTCGATGAAGAATGATGAAATCATAACACAATGCATGCCTGGACCTCATGGCTATCTCTAATACAAGGGAAATAGTCACATTTTGATGTGGCAATTGCAACTACTTTACTGGCCTGCTTTGTCTATCAATGATGTCAGATGATCTCAAGCATATCATCATTCTGCCTCCAGAAGAAATACTACTGTTTGGAGAATCTGGCATCAACACACCATTTGTAGAATAGACTTGCACTCTCTTCTCCTTGTAATTCTAGACAGAAGGAGATGTTGTCCACTTGTCATCTCTAGAGCTACCTGGTCAGAGAGCAAAAGTTGTTACTGTTGACCTGGAATCACAGTCTGTTGAGCTATTCTTCAACAACCAAATGTATCAATGCTCCCTTTTGGAGCAATGCCACATGTTCTCTGTCAGGTAGCAGGTACAAATACTTGTCAGCGCTGATTGTGGCTGTGTAGGCATAGTGACAGCAGTCTGGGAAGATGAGAACAAGGTTACTCTTTCAAACATGAAACGAGATGGGAACTTCGAAGGTTGAATCGTAACCCTAACCCTAAGGCTAAGGTCATATCGTATTTTCTAAGTCCTTGAGGCAAGAACTTCCCTTTATCGATAGGGGAATCGTCTTCTAAGTCGAACAAATAGAGAGGAAAAAGCAAGTGGATTGAGGTAAAAGTAGGAGGAAGACCCAAGTTCCTGCGAGGCGGGGAGTAAACCTAAAGACAAAGTCCTTGGGGAAACTATGTCCAAATGGATAAGACTGGGGTTACCAGTCGAATCCTCTACTACTTATACTGTACAAGTCCGTGCACAGACCAAGCTGTGCGAATACTAAGTATGGTAATCATACACGTCATGTTCCGATAGGAACGTATCCTGAGTCATGACTGATGAGTAAGGGAAAGATAAGAAGGGAAAAGTACACAGCTCTCCGTGGCATGTGTCTTCCGATACGGTCACAATCGGGAATACTCGTAGTCCTGCTGAGTCAAAGAAAAGATAAGAAGAAAGAAGTCTGAAAGTATCCGCGGGGTTGACAGTCAAAGATAAGCCCCAAAGTCTAGAACGAAATCTCTGGTCCGATGTCTGGCTGACCTAAGTAGGCCGAAGGTCGTCTCACGTGTGGCGGATCACATGGACTGAAAGGAATTTATATACCGCCATGGAATGTCCTGTCTTCCAGGAATCGGCAAATGCCGCAAGAGGTCACGTGCCTCAGATCATGTGACGAAGGAAATTATACTGAGGTAAGAGCATACCAGTAAGTCACGTGAAGTCATGTGGTTTGAAATACATGTTGGCGAGAGTCTTCGAGGACATCTCGTAGTGAAAGGTAATCGTCTGTTCAAGGTAAAGAGAAGAGTATAAGTAAAGTGTCTTGTTCAAGGAGAAAAGTATGGTTTCATAACAAAACATGAACTCTGAAGTAAGTCCTGGTCCATTGCTAGGTCCACAAACTTTATCTGAACATTTTATAGTGGCAAGCTTCTACATTCTTCCTAGAAACCTTTTGTCCCAACCTACAGTGGACATCCCATAATCCAGCTCTTGCTGTCACCTGTCTTCCATGACCAGAACAGCAGGCAAGCCTTCAACTTGGTGATCTGGCTTGTATTGTCAACAGACCACACCATGGTGCCTGGAGTAACATTGTCTGGATAAAGGACAACATTGTTTCTATCACCATTCCCAAGGATGAGGATGATGACCATGTCAACCCAAAACAGATCCTGCATGGTGAATTAGCTTTTGTTCATGTCTCTGTCATATCCATGCCAACTCTGACTCCCCAGACCTGACTCTGACCTCTTAGATGTGCTCTGCACTCATCAGATCCAACTCTAATACTCTGGTCTCTATTCCATTTCCTCCAATCCTCTGTTCCGTTTTTAGTATAGTTTACATTCTGTACCTGTGTCTCACTTAGAGCACAGCTCCAGCTTTCTTGTACATCCAATTCCACTCTGGCTATGTTTCCATCCAACTCCATCTAGTATTGCCTCAGCTCAGCTTCTGGCATTTCTCAGCTTTCTCATAGCTTTTTAAATGTAGCATATTCATATCTTCATAAAAATGTAAAGTGTCAGTAGATGAATCATAGCCTGTGTTTATATCTACCACCTGCAAAAAGAATTTTGCAATTTGATTCAGCCAATAGGTCACAATATTGCATATAATTGAGTTATGTTAGTGTTGACTTTGTTCAAGCTGTAGAATAGCTTAATGACATAACTCAAGAGTGACTGGAGCAATCTCTACAAATGTTTAAGGAGTGATAACGACCACTAAAGGCTATACATTGACCTTGATACAATAGCAATTGACAATAAAATGGGTGAGATAAAAAATGCCAGCTTCAAGCTGAGGCAACACTAAAGTCTCCATCTTACTCAGCTTTTAGTCATTCTCCATTCTCTGTACCTTTCTCCATGATTCCTGGTTATTCTCTGTCTTACTCATCTGCTCCACTCTGATTACTAATTTGCTTCTCCTCCGACTATATAAACTCATAGATACACTCCTGTACTCTTTAGTCTGAATATTAAGTTACACTAAACCTCTTCTGACTCAACTCCGACCTCTGAAGACCTTGACAGTCTTACCTCTGCCTCTACTCCTTGTTACACGTGTACAGAACAAGAACTTGCTAAGACTATAACCCTATAAATCCTAGTTGTCAGTTCGACTAAGGAAGAGCCTAAGATCTGCTAGGATAAAGGCAACATGAGTGAAAGAGACTCAAAGAGGGGATCCTTAGCATGTGAAGTGAAGACTCTTAGAGGAGCAAACTCTTGTAGGCAGAATTGCATAGAATTAGCTGGGGAATAGGTAATACATTGTGAGCCTTATATACTACAAGGGAATCCTAAATAAGGAAGTGTCAAGAAAGGAGATCAACAAAGACACATCGTGTCATGTACGATAAAAGGAGAAAGTGGAGTTCTGTGTCCATAAGGAAAGAATGGAATTCTGGTACTAAAAGAGGAAGAAAGGAGTCCCATGTCCATAAAGGGAAAGCAGAACTCTGCTAGACATAAAAGGAAATGAGATAAAAGAGGACTACTGGGAATAGAAGAGGAGAAGTCCTGGGTAATCCATACAACATGGGAATCGGCAGTTCCCATTAGAAGTTCTGAAAGAAGTCTGCAGTGTTTATGAACAACTATTAGTAGGAAGAGATCCTAGGTGTAGAAGTTGTTAACTCGTGCCAGTGCCAATTGAAAGAAGATAAAGGAGAATGGAAAAACGTATCCACGTTGGCCTCTATACCAGTATCAGCCTGCTCTAGTAGAGCATCCCATATCTTAGTGTCTTCATCATCATTCCAAGACTGAAAGTCATTGGAAACCATAACATTAGCCTCCACATTGATAAGATGGTTCACTGAACCATCAATATCCAAGGGGTCCATCATCATAGTCAGAAAGAGTACTTCCTAGGTAGACAGAGGGGTTGGGATGGTCAGGACACTGGGTAAGCATATGTCCGGATCATAGGATGCTATAAAGGTGAAACGAGACGAAATGTCGAAGGTTGAACCTCTAAACCTCAAAGGCGAAGTCTTCCTTCCTCGGGGATCTAAACAAAAGAAAGTTTCTAACTCAAAGTTGGAAACTGTCGTCTTGACATAAAGTCAAAGACGGTAACCTTGACACAAAGTCAGAGGCCTTGTCTGGACTGAAAGTCTCAGACGAATTCCACAGCTGATCGAATAAAGCACCAGTTATGCTCCAGCTCAGAGCATATGAGTAAGTGGAAAGTTTAACCCAGTAGAACCCTCAGAATATCCTAAGGGCGTCCTGCCTAGAAGAAAGTACCTGGGCGATAAATTCCAAATAGCAAAGACTGGGGAACCAGTCTTCGCCTCTACTCTACTTATATAGTACAAGGGTTCATGCACGGACCAAGTGGTGCGTATCCTAATCTAGTAATCGTCCGATGGAAACGTATCGTGAGTAAAAGGAAATGACAAATTGCACAGCTCTCTATGGCATGTGCCTTCCAATATGATCACGATCGGGTAACATTGTAAGGAGAAATGACTAAAGATAAGAATCGTCAATATGTCCAAAATGGGTTATTCCCAAAGAGACGGCCACCAGGAAGAAGTCTGAAAGGTCACCGATGGCCAAATCGGCAAGTGCTGCAAGGTGGTCACATGCAACAGATCACGTGATGAAAGAAATTATACTGTTGTAGGAGCGTACCAGAAGGAAAACATCATGTGACGTCGAGTCACGTGATCTTCGAAATACATGTAGACAGCTATCTTCAATCGGATCGCTGGAAGAAAAGGGAGTTCCTAAATAAAAGTGAAAAGTGTTAATAAAGTGTAGCGTCTTTCAAGGATAAAATATGGGGTTTCGTAACAAAAGGGGGCATTGGTAGTGGGGGCAGTGAGATTGGAGATGGGTGGGGCTGCCACAAGAGAAGCAAGAACACCTTCAAGGAACTTGTCAGCATTGGGAATGGGGGATGGGGAGGGGGTCATCATCATCATCCAAAGAAGAGAGGATATTGGTGGAGGGTCCTCCTTCAATGAGGTTGCAGATAAACTGGGTGAGGATTGGAGAGGGTGAGCAAAGACATGCTCTGGATCCATCTGATCCCATATGCTGCATAGGGCCAGTAGCTGATGGTCCTACAGAAAGAGGTTGGCAACTGGGAGTATATAGGGGAGGAGCAGTGCCAGCAGCAGGGTTGGTAGGGGTTTCCACAACATTAAGTTGGATTGGACATAAGGGGGTTGGGGCGACAAGTTGGATGGTCCTTCCGATAGGGTGGTTCATAGGGAGGAGATCAGGATGGAGATAGTTCCATTGTTCAGTTGGTGGCATCAGGAAAATGGTGAAGAAAAGATATAGCATTATATTGGCATGATAGGAAAGATAATCCATTATAATTCCTTGTCATTGATTATCAACCCCCATTTCATGAATATAATCAATTATCCTCTCTTCACCATTTTCCTGATGCCGAGAGCCTGATGAGGATGGCTCAGAGGATAGGCTGAATGTGGGCAGCTGGGAGAGTGGGAAGGAAAGATCCAAATCTTGTAATATGAAGTGAATCCAAGATGGCTCCAGATGTGGCCTTGATGGCAGAGGTGGCAGTGGCATCCCAAGATTCTGGGAGTTGAGATGGGGAGTGATGGATGATCTCAGGGATACAGAGTGAGTTTCAGAAGGCCTAGATGAGAAAAGCATGGAGGGGTGACAACAAGAATAGGGATTGGTCCTGAAGGGCATAGAAGACCTGGAGGGATGTGACAAGCGCGGCATAGAGGGAACAGCAAGTGTGCAGGGGGAGATGAGAGGGGTAGACCAGAATGGGATCTAAAGTAGACAATAGCTGATTGAGAGGAATCTCAGAATTGGTGGCTAGGGGAGTAGTGGGAGGGGTTGATGGTATAGAACAGTAGCAAAAAGGAAAGGGCTCAACTATCCCCCCAACTATCTGCTGGAGGCACATTCCACAAGTTGTTGTTATCAGTGGAATAGTGGAGGGTGGGGGTCTGAGCATTGGTGGGAGAGACAAAACTGACTGAGAAGGAGACATGTTTGATTGGGAGAATGAGGAAAAGGGTGTCAGAGGAGTATTGAACCTTCTTGGCAAGGTTGTAGAGGCAAAAGATGATGTAGAGGGTGAGGCCAGAGAAGATGAAGAATATAATGAGGGGGAAGGTGAGGATCATCCAAGAAGAGTGTGTTGGGCTGAGGGGAAGTCCTTTGGACGGTGTTACGCGGGTGCGGAACAAAGACTTCACTCGAGATCCTTTCGTACTCGTAGTGTTGGTGACGACTAGGAGCAGAGTATATGGCTATCGCTCGTAAGAGAGAAGCCTGTAAGCAAAGAGAGACGGAGAACTGGAAGGGCTTAGTGCAGGAGGTAAGTCGAGCGACCTTCGTCAGGAGCAAAGACTTTGCAGGCAGAAGTGCGTAGAATTAGCTGAAGAGCTATTCTACTACAGCGGCGGGTATTTATACTATGAAGTACAAATAGAGGAAAATAAACGAGGAAGGGAATCAACAAGACGCGTCACGTCGCATGTATCGTAAAAGGGGATCAACGAAGGATGCGTAAAAGGAAATGTACGCGTAAAAGGAAATGTGGAGTCCCGTGTCCAAGAAAGGAGAGTGGAGTCCCATGTCCAAGAAGAGAAGCAGAGAGCCGCTAAGTATAAAAGGAAAGAGATAAAATAGGACTTCCTGGTAGAAGCAAGTCAGAAGTCCAGGGGCATCCGTAAACGTGGGAAACGGCGGTGTTCCTGTGCAAAGTCTGAAGATAACCTAAAATTCATGATAGAGTGGGTTGTACTGACCACTATCGATGATCTCCCAAGTGAGGTCTCTACATATACGCCGTGGAGGAAAGGTCAAACCAGTAGCGATCATAGGAATGAGTAGGAAAGAAAAACGTATCCATGTCCACATCGTCTTCACCAAGGAGTTGTCTCCAAATGATTTCAACGTCTCGTTCCCAGGTATCTTCGAAATCCGTAACAGACGGGAGAGTTTATATAGATTAAGGAGATGCTGTGTGTGGATGAGGTTGGAAGGTGGTTCCCAGATGTTATCAGAAGATGGATAGCCTTTCCACTTGATTAGGAATTGCATGCATCCTACAGAACCCCAATGTCCCACAATAGCTTCAACTTCGTATTCTTCTTCTGATCCAATGAGGTCCAGTGGTGGTTTTGGAAAGTTCCATCTGAATTCTGCAGTTTCCCTATATGGGGAAAGAAGGGATGTATGGAAGACATCATGGATCTTCCAAGTAGGGGGGAGTTTGAGACAATAGGAGACAGGGGAGATGACTTGGGTGATTTCAAAGGGTCCTTCACATCAAGGGGAGAGTTTCTTTCATTGATATCCAAGTTTATGGTTGTAATTCTTGAGCCAGACTTGTTGTCCAACTTTCTATGGGACAAATTTAGATGTGACTCATGCTTTCATATCTTCTTGTGCCTTCTGATGCACAGCAAGGGCTTCTTTGTGGGCTTCATGCAAATAGGATAGACAGGTTTCCTTGGCAGGAACGAAGGAAGTCCATGAGATAGGGGGGTAAGTGCGGGGTTCAAAGCCATGGATAAGGGAAAGGTGGTGGAGTGGACTGCAGAATTGTGCACAAATTTTGCTAGAGGAAGAAAGGAAGCCCATTTGGAGGGTTGGCTGTCACAGAACATCCAAAGATAGGTTTCGAGTTCTTGGTTGATGCATTCGGTCTCACCATTGGTTTGAGGATGATAGGCAGTAGAGAGGGCAAGGTCATATTGAAGGAGTCTGGCGAGTTCTTTGGCAAAGGCTGAGGCAAATTGTGGACTGAAGTCTGAGATAAGTCAGTCATGGAGGCCAAATCAGGGAGAAACATTCTGAAAAAAGAGCTGGGCGACTCCTTCCACACTGATGGTTTTGGAGCAAAGAATATAAATTACCCCCTTTGTAAGTCCATGGTTGACCATGACCATGACCAAATCATGACCGGATGACAGGGGAAGATCAGTGATAAGATCCACAGAAATTTGTTGGAAGGGGCAGGTGGCAGCAGATTTGAGGGGAGTAAGCAGGGGAACGGTGGGGTGAGTTTGGACCTTGTTGGCTTGGCAGGTGGTGCAGCCAGTGAGGTATTTGCAGAGGAAGCTGGTCATACCAGGCCACCAGTAGTCATGACAGATACAGTGAGCAACAAAACTGATGCAATGTTTGTATCATTTTGATTGAAGCACAATTATTGAGAGCCCTGTTGATGCTAGACCCCCTAACCCATATACCATTTGAAAGCCCTGATCAAGGGCTTTCGAATGGTATATGGGTTTATTATGTAATTCTTACTATATTGGGTAATATTTCGAAATTGATGTGAGGTACTCATTGCATCAGTTTTGTTGCTGATACTCTAAAGTACTCAAAGTGCATATTGCAAGTGATTATTATATAAGCAATGGGTCATGTGACATGTAATAAGTTCAACATGGTACAAACAAACACATACACCATCACTTTGTCCACAACCACCATCATGAAATCCCTCTCAGTTGACCAAACTCACCACATCATCTCTCTCTCTTGGAATTGAGACAATCAACCCATCAAATTGCTCAATCTACTGGTCTCAACCAGTCTACCATTAGTAGGCTAAGGTCCAAACATCTTCCCAATCTACCAAAAGCCTCTGGTGGTCATCCTTCTATCATTTCTCCTATTGATATACATTATGCCATCCATCTTATTGGATCTGGAAAGGCTGAGAATGCAGTTCAGGTGACCAAAACACTTCAAGAAGTGAAAAACCATTCCATCTCACCCCAGACCATCCACTGCCACTTGAAGAAAGCTGGTATGAAGGCTATAGTGAAGCAAAAACACCCTCTGAAACAACCAAACCTTTATAGGTGATGGCTATTCAAGCAGAAGGACAATAGGGGTGGATCAAGCGACTAGAGAGGCTTGGGGAATCTCCAAAAGGACAATACTAGGTCCTTCTGTGAGCTGGGGGCATCCCTTATATACTATTCTACTGTTTGTAAATATATATGGTAGATCTAGAGATATGCTATGCTATAAATAAGAGCTAATAGTGCTATTGGTGGGATGTGAGTCATTCTGAGTCATAGGTAAGCATAGCCTTAGGGTAAAGGGCATGTGGGTACAGAGTGTATGGCCATAAGGCAGAAATGAATCATAGTGAGTCAAAGCAAGTCATGAGGGTAACATGAGGCATCTCAAGGTGAAATGGGGTGAAGTGTAATGAGGCAGTGAGGGAATGAGGCAAGGTGAGTCATGTTGAGTCATGTCAGAAGATAGGAGGGACATGAGGGAGACATGTGTAGATCTAGTGTGACAGCTGGGTCTAGATTGGGTCAAGGGTTTGAGGGTCTCGGCTGTGTCTAAATCTAGAGGTTTGGTCGCAAGTATAAGGGAGATAGGGGCTAATTATGCGAACAGAAATGTTAGGCTTATAGAGGGCTCAGATGATTAGAGAAAAACATGAAAAAATAAGAGAAAAATAGAGGGGACATATAGTGATTGTAACACCCTCTGCTTGCCCAGTGTCATAGGAGAGCAAGGATAGACTTTGCTCTAAGCCATCAGCATTGGACTATTGAGGACTAGAAGCAAGTTATATGGTCAGATGAGACCAAAATTAATTGCATTGGGTCTAGTGTTGCCTCAGCTTGAAGCTGGCATTTTTTATCTCATCCATTTTATTGTCAATTGCTATTGTATCAAGGTCAATGTGTAGCCTTTAGTGGTAGTTATCACTCCTTAAACATTTGTAGAGATT
>JBBPMU010000444.1:0-22959 GCA_038090475.1 Wakefieldia striispora | reverse complement strand
CGACTGGAACTCTGCCTAGATGTGGATGGTTCTAATGCACTGTCCTCAATCTTTCGATACACGCTCGAGGAAAGGAGGCTCACCGTCACGGGAACTCCTCCGCCACCGAAGAGCTCAGCAGCCTCATTCGCTGGCAATGGCTGATGGGGTTCAAGTGTTATGACACGGTATAACCATTTCCAGAGAAGGGACGTACAAGACCTGCTTGGCTCGGTTCAGCCGAACCTCGAGGATGAGCAGGACGGGAAGCATCTTCTGTTTGGCGATCTGGGGGCGGACGGCTGGTAGGTTGTGTCTCTCGTGATTTCCTTCCAAACAAACCCAAGATGCCATGATTTTGCTGTCTTCTAGGAGGTGCCACCCACACTCGCTAAGGATAGTATGAGACGCGTGTCACATCGACGATTTATCAAATAGAGGTCTCACTCGCTTGCGTTTACCCGGCACCATGGTTGAGGGCTGGTCTGGTTGATCCTCTCTTGGTGGTGAGGGTGAGCCTGCTGGAGCTGCGGACTGTCCAATTCGATCTTTCTCGCTCCGTTTATTCCTAGCTTTAATCCATTTTGCGAGGCCTAAACGTGTCTTAGATGAGCCGAGGGCGTCAGGATGTCGCTCCGGACGCATTTCCAGAGGGGAGGTCACGGGTGAAGCAGACGATACCCGTGGTACGGCACCGGATTCGTCAAACGGTACTACCTCATCCACGCGGGGATGAATGGAGGATGCGGGGGATGGTGGCTTTGGCAAGGTAAACAAACACAGGAACAAAATGGGAGTGAGATGGTCACGAACCTGGTCATAGTCGAAACCTGGGCGAGGAGCAGGCGTGCTGGTCGGTATTTCAAGCTATGGCGCAGGAGTCGTGAGAACTCGTTCGGACAGAGGTGCGGATAAACTGATACCTCCAGGAGATCGATGTCACCATCTGTGCTCCGGTGCCTTGACTCGGCGTCATGACCAGGTGGCTGCAAGAAATGAAAATCTCAGAGAGATGCATGCAACGATGGAAAAACGGGCTCGCACCGGACTAGGGTCGGAGGATCTATCGCCGCCACCACCCGGATGGTCGTCTCCATGCCCAACATGGAAGTCCTGGAGGATGTTGTTGAGGTTGTGGAGTGTGATTTTCCCGTCAACGAGTCCCATCGCGAGATAGCTATTGTTTGAGGAGAGCGCAATTGGCAGTATGTCGCCATCGCCCTCGATGATGGGACCAATCTGAGAGAGCGTAGACATGTCCCGAAGTGAGATTGAGCGACCCGCGTAGGAAGCTATGACCCCCTTGTTCGCGGCCAGAGCAATATACTGCTGAACAACACTGTCGTGAACCCGGCACTCAGCAAATTGGGCGCCAGTGGTAACGTCGAAAGACTTGACATTGTTGCTCTTGCAAGTGGCGATGACATTCCGGCCATCGTCAGACCAGACAAGCGGGGTGAGTATGAAGTCATCCGGTGTCTCGGTCTCGATGGTGATGAGTCTGTCTCCAGTATTGCTGTCGAAGATGTGAATCGGGCCACCACCAGTGCAAATAGCAATTTGCTCGCCGTTGGGAGAGAATCGGATCCCTGTCACCCAATTGTCGAATTCGAGTGGACCAATAAATCGCTCGCCTGTCGAAATACTCCAGATGTTTGCTTTATTGTCGCCGCTTCCAGTTCCTGTCGCAAATCGTGTCGAATCAGGCGACACGTCCACTGCCCACATGTAGTCCCCCCCTTTGACATCGACGACCTTCTCTTGCAGTTCCGCATCCCACACGCTGCCACCCCCACTTGTCCCGACCACCACCCATTTGCCATCTTGTGATAGTGAAATAGCAACGACGGACATTCCTGTCTGTCTCTGTACCTCTTCGCCATCTGCGATTCGATACCGTCGAACCCCATCGTCGCTTCCACTCAGAAGATGCCGTCCATCAGGGTGGAAAGCGAGTGCCCACACACGGGGACCTGCTTTCAGCAACTTCGTGTCCTCTGAACCATCAGTGCGGTCCATTCTTTTCGCTGAATCGGTGCTTAGTACATACCGGTCTTGGTCTGCGCCATTCTCACAGGTAGGTTGTACAACCCAGGCTCCAGGAACAAGTTGTTTTGATTTATGCCGGTGCGCAGAGTCGCAATGTAAATACCTTTTTTTTTAGCTTGTGCAAGCGCCTCGTGCCTTCGGCGCTAATTCTTACTCGGGTAAGTGCGCAGCGGATTCAGTACTACTACCCGCTCCTGCCCCTCATAGTGCACTTTCACGAAAGACATTCTCAAACACCTTCGAATCCGATTGGGACAGGTTTAGTAGCGCATCAAACTATTGCAATGTCAGTGCATCTTGCACGTCAACTGTCTAGTCACTGGCTCTGGTCAGACGTTTCGGTTGTTAGACAGCCGTTTGGTATTTAGGCAAGAGTGAGACACGCTGTGTCTTGGCTCCTGGACGGAAGTAACAAAAAGCGGAAACCAGTGATCAACGACTTGTTTTGGTGACACCTAGGGACACTTCAGGGGTTGATTGGATGATGTCGGGTGTCTTGTGTGGCAAGGAATATTTCCAGCGTCAGCAGTTTATACCGCTTACCTCGCATGATAAATTTCACGTACGCCTGAATCCATCGCGGCATTTCAGGCGGTCAATCTGGGGTTCCCAAGGACACGTTCTACGGCAATGGAGCCTCGATGCAGGAATCTATCGCAAATGGTGTGCACCTTTGGCGTATCGACGTCAACGGTCGCACAACACTCCGACTTTTGAAGACGTGCCGTAAATCCCCCTCCCCCACTGGTAATCCGGCATTGCATCGCCGCCTGTGACATGTGGCGTACTGGATAGCCAAGAAACCAAACAATGCCATTTATTTATTTCTCTCGCAGATCTGCGAAGGGCTCTATCAACATGAACGTTATCCCTGAAGAGTTTCAGACGCAGCTGGAAAATTGGCTTGTGCACATGACCTACCTGTATCCGATCGAACTGTGATTTCTATCCGTCAGTTGAGGTCGAAAGATTTTACTGGCGTACTACTTGCAACCGGCATGAAGTCAGCTGCCAATAACATTCGGCAGGCCAAGGTAGGAGGTAACCATCGCTGACGATTCGCACATCCAATCGGGACGGACTCGCTTTATCAGCTTTGACTGTATGATCACCATGTTAGCTGACCATTAAAGGAAAGGACGACGAAGTTGAGGTTTGTCTCATTTTGCGGCAGATACCATATACAGGCCCGATGCATGAAAAATCATAAAGAAGCTGAATACATGAGCACAAAGGAACCGGTCCACCGAGGATCCCTTCACTCTGCGTCGACCACTGTTGTTTGTAGACCCTAGTGGACGAATGTGGGAAACACAAAAACACGGAAAAGGGAGAATACCTGCCTTGAAAGATATAACTTCAACGTGGCTAGCATACGTGTAGAGCTTCTCTTTTGCGTTCTCCTCGTCATTACGTTTGCCTGGATGATGCTTAAGACAAAATGGCAGATGCGGATCACACGATAAACACCCACGCTCAAGCTTTACGCGTATCCGGTGAGGGACGGTTTTGATTCCTTGTGCCCACAGAGCCTGGTTAAGCTTGGGGTCGAGACGGACGTCCTTGGTTCCCATCGACTTGCGGGCGAATTCAATCACGGATTTGACGGCCCATGGGGCACGCTTTTTGAACGAACGACCATGTACGAGCTTGTGTAGATGGATGGTGTACTCGCGAGTGACGACGTCTTGGAGGGCAGAGCGCTTGCCGGTCTGGATGAAAGAGATCAAGGTCAGTTAGATATGCTAGGGTGCCCCGACGTGCGTGGACGAACTTTGCCGCCGTTTGTTCTGGCCTACGAGACACATATAAGCGGGCGAACGAACGAAGGACGAATACATACCATGTCTTGAGGGTGTCAAAGTCGGTGAGCAGATGAATACTTCACTTGGGTAATGTCGTCGTGGGGACAAAGTTCGTGGCTGAGCAGACGATACAGTTTTTCGGCATTTTCCGTGTTGATCCAATTTTAGAAATGTGCCTCGAGATCGTGTGACAGCCGTCGAGGCTTTGTGACTATTCGAGGGAATACTTTGTCCATCGACCTTTCGTTTTTGTGTTCCTATTTATGCTTCGAGTTCCGATATCCCTAAACAGAACAAACACAGGGTGTGATATGCCTCGCCAATCTGCTACCGGGTCTTTAGCCAGCGATATAAAGGTGACTGACATGTACCAACACTGTCGACGTGACGTCCTTGAATCATCGCTAGCATGCGCTTCGCTGTCCCCCTCTTTGCCCTGCTCACCATTGTCTCTTCTGCTCTCGCCGCTCTCATTGCGCGCCAGAGCCTTCCAAGTATGTGCCCACGCCGTTTGCCCTTTTTCCACGTCCTCACCTGTCGTACAGACTGCGCCGTTCCATGCATGGCCAACGCAGACACTGGATCTTGTTCCCCAGTCGATGACTCCTGCCTATGCCACGACCAACAGTTCATCAACTCGACCGCCTCCTGCATAGCGTCGGCCTGTACTGGCAGTGATCTCCAAAATGCCGACGCCTACGCTCAGCAGCTTTGCCTCGCAGTCGTGAGTCATCATTCTCGTCGCTGACACTACCACCGCATAACGTTCCTCACAGGGTGTCACCTTGACTGCGAGCTCAGCGACATCTACTTCGACCTCGACTGCTTCAACTGCTTCATCCACTACTTCATCTACGAGCGGCGCGCCGCTGACTAGCAGTATCAACGCTCTCGCTGGTGCTGCTGCTGTTCTTGCAATTGCTGTGATTCTATGAGTGTACGCCAGTCGCAAAACATTGTTTCATATCGATACGGTCTTGGGCATAAGATTATTTCTTGAACTTCGCTTTCACCTTATCCACCTTTTTGGGCAGGAATACTTTGGGCGCTCTTAAGAGAGCACGTTAGCTTATTTTATACCGTATCTTTGCCATACTGTAGCGATTAGAGGAAATGAGATTACCGCGGAATGAATGCGATCTGTTTGAACGTGCCACGTCAACTGCATTTGGCAACTTTCCTGCTGGCAAGTCATTATTTATTCGTGTAACAAAAGAATCTCAAGCCTTCTCATCCTCCTTGACACGCTCAAAAGCAGCAACCGTTCGCTTTGTCTTCACAGGCACAACAGTTCACCAACGCGTAAGGCTCGATCGGAGTCCGAGCTGGAGAAGTTTCACCATTTCCACTTTGCGGTCGACGAACTCGATGAATAGCAGGCTGTTCTGGGTGCAGATGAAACGAGTACCGACACCATTAGCATTGTTAGTGGGTTTATTCCTTGGGCTGCTCCTCGGTCGCTCCTTGCCTTCCAGCGTAGGTTTTAAGTTTGATGTGCTCTCCCCGTTCGAGTATCTGATGCTCATCCAGTTCCTTGCACCATCTTGGGTGGACAGACCCATATTCGTTTCGCGCTTGTCCGCACGAAAGCAGCTTGCGTTGCCAACTATTGACCAACGTCGTCGGGTGCTTGAACTTCTCTCCACCCTCTCACCTCACCATACCGCAGAATGCACTCGCAGCTCCCAACCTTTATATGCTCAACAAGTCCGAGAACGCTACAAATCTCTTGTAGGGTTCGATCCAACGTCGCAAACGTCCTGGTTGTCCTCTTTCGACCTCGGCTTCGGTGACGCCCAGCACATACATCTCACACCGACAAAGGAACACAAGTACTTCTTCGCCATCAACTTGTATAATTCGTTCGACATCATTCCAGATCTATTCGCGACACTTTTCCGGGTTTCAGCAATTCTAGGTTACCATAATGTGTATGTCTCCATATATGAAAATGGATCAACGGACCAGACCAAGGCGTTGCTTCGCATATTCGACTCGCTGACGAAGAGTGTCGGGTTGAGGGTGACGATTCGGACGTCAACGAGGACGAGGGGGGCGTTTAACCATCGTATCGAATACCTCGCTGAGGTTCGCAACCAAGCGTTCAACCCACTATACGAGCTCAGAGACACACACAACGAATACTTCGATACCATTGTCTTCATGAACGACATCCTTCCTTGCGTGGACGACATCCTCGAGCTTATCTGGCAGAGTAGGAGGCACAACGCGGGCATCACTTGTGCTGCCGATTACATGTATCATGACACGCTCGTGCGTCTTCGATTGTTTCTCCGTTGCAATGTGTGTCATCTGACGTGTTTCGTTAGAGCTCGCCTGTCTTCTATGACAATTGGGTATCCCGTGACATCAATGGCACCGCGCTGGAAAATGCGCCTTTCGAAGCCATCTTCCATGACCTCCATTCCTCTGAGCGATTCCAATTGCATCTTCCTGTACAGGTGCAGGCATGTTGGAATGGCGTCGCGGTATTAGATCCAGCACCGTTCTATACCCCACCATACGTTCGCTTCCGCATGGCAAAACTCGCGGAGAATGAGTGTTCAGCGTCGGAGTGCAGTCTCATTTGTAACGACTATTGGGAAGCCGGTTATGGTCGGATAGTCATGGTCCCTCGAGTAAAATTGGCGTATGACAAGGTGCGCACGAGATTCCTTTACGATGTGGTCGTAATCGCTTATCGAGTTCCGGGCTCATGCAGAAAGTGTTTGATATCATACATCCCCAGAGACGAAATCTAACGGCCATACGAGGATACGTCCGCCTTGGAGGTCTACCTGATAATCCGCGTACGGATCCTCAAGACCGGTCATGGTTCGGCCCCCATGATAGACTTTTCACTCCCGAGGAAAGCGAGGACATTGAGTTTGTACCTGGTCCTTCGCATGGTAAGCGATGACGCTGTCAATAAACTTCTGAACGCTGACGGTGCCTGGCTTCTCAGTATGGTGTTGGGGTTGGGATGGAGCTGGAGATATTGATGGTCCTGATGTGGACCCTGTCTGGGAAGAGGTGCCAGGTCGGTCACAAAAGGCCGAGGCAGTGACGGTGAGACACCAGAGGTCGATGGATGGACTATGAATATGTTGGCTCTGCTTAGATCTTGTCTTCACGCTACTGGAACGACCCCTGCAGGTTGCGCTGAGATCCGTTGCCCACCGTCGACTTCGGAAGCACATAAAGTAATGGGCTTTTGGCACAGTTGGTAGCGCGCATGCTTCGCATGAATGATTGCATGAGGTCGTGGGTTCGACTCCCACAGAGTCCAGGTGTTTTTTGCGGAGACATTTGACTCCGATTTTTTCTGCTTCCTTTTGGACGAAACCCAAGCGTGATCATGCCGGAGCTCCGGTCATCGGCGCTAGTGAGTCTACGTAAGAAACCGCTTGCCTGAACGTTTCGATCTTTTCCGCTTTTGACCCATAATCAGGACAAGTTCCACTGCAACGTGTTTCGTCGTCGGAATCCGGGTAACACCTACATGCAACGACGCTCAGGCCTAGCCAAAGGACTAGCACGCATCACCATTCCATCCCAACACCCTCTCACCGGAATGGGTACCGACCCGGCGCGCTCACGATGGCACCGACGCTCTTTTGGCGTCCCAAATCGAATATGGGCCCTCCTTCTCGCTTTCTTGTCCCTCGCCGTGATATCTCGTCATGTTGTCTCGTATAACCGACTACCCCAACAAGTCAGCACTGCAGGTCTAATACCGATCAACTACATACAGTCGGCCAACTTTTTTACGGCCAACAGCTCGCAAAATGATGCCTCACCGCAAACCCCGTTTCGTTTTTGTCCCGTGTTTGGACCTGGGGACGACATTGCAAAAAAGTATAGTTCCGTGACCCTCGCTCAGAGCCGGTTGCACCTGGGCAGTGGAGGGCGAGTTCACCGGGTGATTCACAAAGCGTTGTTGGGCCAGCCGATCACGATGAGCGTACTGGGTGGTTCGGGTGAGTCGCCCCGCGTACTCTTTTGGTGCCATGTCATCGTCCTAATTCACCTCGCTCGCTAGTATCCGCGTGTCACGGCGCTGGTGATGACCCGTTATCCCCCCTGTGTTATCCGTCGCTTTTCTTCCAGTGGTGGTTGAGCGTGTTTCCACATCCTGCTTCCGAACTCACCAATGGGGCCATGCGTCGGACGAGTTCTGGGTACTTTGGGTTCTGTAGTGCACATCACGTACCTGATAACGTCGATCTCGTGATTCTGGAGTTTGACGTCGATGACCCAGCGTAAGTGCATCTTGCTTGATGTGTTTTGTTTTCTTAGTCGTCTCTCGACAGTGGCCAGGCGGGTATGGAGAATTTCGAGCTTCTTGTTCGCTCGTTGCTCGATAGGCCTGACCAGCCCGCGGTCGTTATCCTGGGTCACTTTAGCGCACAGATCCATCACGACCATGGGTTTGCCGGGCCAGACCACTGGCACAATATCGTCGCGCAGTTTTACGACGTTCCCCATGTCAGGTATGCTCTTTTGTCTCAGGTTTGGGAGACCGTCATCATATTGTCACAGCATCAAACCCATTCTGTACCCTACGTACATGACCGACCCCGACCTCATCAAACCTTACTATACCGATGCTGTCCTCGCCAGCCCCGAAGGTCACGGCCTCCTTTCAGATGTCTTGGTGTCGTACTTCCAATCTCAAGTTTGCGCTGCTTGGTCAACAATTGGCGGTCATTCCTACGAGGCGATTTCCATTCCGCTTGAACTTACTCCCGGTTATAGCGAGGACACTCACCTTTTCGGTGGTGTTGGCGCCCGGAAAGGCGTGGCGCCACCTGAGCCACCCAAAGCCGCTGATGATAACGCTGTGCCGGAGAAGAAGCCCGCGCTGGCTCCTGCTCCGGATTCCCAACCAGTCCCTCTCTACCCTGAATTGCGTATCCCACCTACGCGTATAAGCACTCAACCACGCGCGCCGCGGCCATTTGAGGAGCCTGCGCCGTTCTGCGTCTCTGCCAACGACCTGGTGAACCCTGTACCGCCATCGTTGTTCTATGGTTCTGGATGGAAAACTGCACATCCTGCACAGGGCATCTCGCCTTTACTCACGGCAGGGTACTATTGGTATAGTGCGATGCCTCTTAGCACGTTACGCGTGCCGATCAAGACCGGTGCGGGAGACGTGGGGATATATTATATCAAGGAGCCCATTCGGGACGTCGGAGAAGGAAGCCGGATGGAGTGTTGGGTAGACGATAACTTCGGAGGGGCTGTGGTTCTTGAGAACGCGGGCACTGTCGACTCGCCTGTGCCCACGTACGTGTGTCCTTTGTTCTCGGTGCTCGGTGTACTCACGTATGACACAGGCTCGAGCTCATCGACCACTTTGTGACGCGGGGAAACCACTTCGTGGAGTGTATACTGCTTGGGGAAGAAGGGCAAGTGCTTCCTTCGTTCAAAATTATTGGGATATTCGCGACGTGAGAGGCGTGGTATATGTTTTATATCTGCTCTCTGCATATCTAACCATGATTCCGGACCTCGATGTTGACCTTGATATTCGGAACTGATGACCATAGATCTTCTCTACTAATACTACCTGCTTGAAATGCGAGATGTACTGGTACTTATTCTTGGACGACCATGGCTGCTTGGTGGGGCGTGGGAGCAATGACGTCTGAATGGCTGTGTTCCTTGCACGTTTACGTTAAAATTGTGGGCTGTGTTGCCTGTGCGCTGCGCTCGTCTCTTTAACCACTCCACGAACGTTACCCTCAAGCCCTACTTTTCGCCGTTTCCTTCACGCACGATGGGTAACCAGAGATTACCGCCAACAGGTCCGTCTTTTGGTGTTCGAGCTGCTGATCCGGTTCTGATCCCTTTGCCCTAATAGAGGCACCGCCCGCGTACCGCTATGTCACCAGAATCTACGGGAGGAGTCTAAGGCCCATCGTCATTGCAAGTTCGTTACACTTGCCGTATACTACGAAGACGTATGCTCACCGTTGACTGTAGTGTCTGTCATCACTACCATTTGGGCGCTCGCATGGTGAGCCTCGCGTTACAACCGATAACGCACATAACGATTCAAAATTAATTCTCCTGCAGGACCGTACGTCACGGACTTTTTTCACCACTACATATACGTCCGTATTGACCTCGAATCGCTAGGTAACGTCTTTCCAGCAGCTCCAGCTCACCGATGATGGTTAGGTTATTCGCCGCACCCACGTTGCATGTGATTCACATCTCTGTCTTAGGTGCCTATCCAAAGCTTGCGCCGTTAGCGATAGCTCAGGGCGTGTTGTATGCCGTCGCATGCGGCTTCCAAGTCTTTGGAGTCGTAGCCGCATTCATGGTGCGTCCTTAAAGAGGCTTATCGGGAGAAATCGCGACTTATCGTGATGACCTAGCAACGACTCGTCCTGATAAAGATTTATGCCTTCCTGTGTGCGCTGAGCACGCTGATCGTGATCGCCATCTCACTCATGAGGGTCATCACGCATTTTACGTTCAAGGTATGTCGATCTTTGACTGTTGCTTGGTCTTTGCTGACGATGTGTCATAGTCGGATTTGATCTCGGAATGTACACAAGTTGCAACACAGGATGGATCCACCGATCCGGTCAGTGATCGAGAGTACTCGGTTTGTCATGGCTAACGCCCCTTACAGATTTTCGGAATCTGGGGTTCGGATTCATCGAGCAATTTGAGCGCAACCGAAGCCTCGCAGTGTAAGTTTTGAGATCGTCGTCTCCTTCAGAGATGTGACGCGCATGTTAGTCTGCAACGACCAGTGGTCCCGTGACTCGTGGGCGGAAATTGTCACTTTGATTGTGGTGGCTCGTACGTCGCGTTCCACCTTGAAATGTACTCGGGCCTCATTGTTATTACGCCAGTGCTTGGGTTGTTGTTCACGTCCATCGCGTTTGCGTACTACCGGCAGATGCTGGATCCCACTAGCCCTGTCAACTCGTCCCGCTTGCCGTCCAACCAAGTTCGCCAAGATGGCTATCCCACGCACTACAACCCACCGTACGACGGCACCGCTTACGCACCCGTCTATCTCCCCCCACCTGGCCCACCTCCTTCCGATGGAAAACCACCCGAATACCATCATGGATCGCACCCATCGTATGGAGGCGACAAGGACAAGGACGCCAAGGACGACCCGTTTGCTGATTACGATGGCCCGTCTGTGCCGATGCCGACCCACTGGGTGGAGGATCGGGACGCGAGTCCACCGCCGAAGGTGTGAACCTTCGGGAGACGCCTACATACCCTATGCTTCCTATTTCCGTCTTCCGTTTCCTTTCTCGTGCTATGTGATGCGGACCTTGACTGTAGGATACATGTGAGCTGTCTCGTCTATAATGATTGTTCGCAGATTATATCCTTCTCTCTTACTTGATTGTGTCACTCCACTCCACCCAATGAAAATTTGCAGCTAATATATCAGTGTTTGCGAGTATTGTATGTAACGTCCGAGGTATGGAACGGCGTTGGTAAGGTGAAGGGGACGAGAGAACTTGCATTGCCTGCGATTGAGGCGCGTTTACGTCGCTTTCGTCAGCAGACCGCCCAAGAAAGGCGAAACAATATGTACAAGCTCAGAGATGTGTGTTCACCGTCACAGGTTATGGCGTGGTCTGATCATTATTTCCGGGATTACCGGTGCGGGAAGCACTTTCCAAGTTCTAGATGGCCGTTGGTTGTTTCTTTTCGACCTAGCTCCCGGAGAGTCCGAACGAGCTCGAGATCTCGAGAACAGGAAGCCACATGGATGTGCCCATGCATTCTTGGACCCCATCTAAGATCTGAGACACCAGTCACAGTTCGTATGATGACATGGGAAGTGACAATTCTGACGTCTGCAGATCTGATCAAGTGGCCGACACGTCCTCGCATGTTGTGGTCATTCCGCACGAAACACAAATCCGACAGCCTCACATACGCCAGTCGCTTCCGCGGCAACGACTTGACATTCGTGAATGCTGGGTTTGCTTCAGAATGAGAGATCTCCCTACATCATAGGTTATGCCCAACGTTCGTACTTGTCACCTGGCTATACCGTATTCAATCGCCCGGATTGGATCGTTGCGTCCGTTCTATGCTATTTAATTTGTAGCAGACCATCCACTTTGGTAACCAGAACGAAAACTTGAACGTGACTCTAACTCTGTCTGGATCTGGCTGCTCCTAATCCGCCGTCATAAGTCTTTCAACGCAGGCTCAAAAGGAAAACGTGCTCACCGACACGGGAACCGCACTACCGGGGGGTTGAGAAGACGCATTCGCTGGCGGTGGTGGATGGGGTGTCCGTGTCAACTGTCATGACGTATCTTAGTATCTGACCATCGACGAAAAAAGGGACGCAACGTCAACAGCTTGGTTCGGACTTGTTGAGTCGTGAGTATTGTCAACCCGAGGAGCGTCTTGCGTCGCCTCAGGCTGCTTTCCTCGCGACTTTGCTTTCTTGTCTCTGGGTAGTGCCACCCACGCTCGCTAAGCATGTCGTGAGATCGGCGGCACATGGATCGTTTACCAGTATCTAACGGAGAAGGCTCACTCGTTTACGTTTCCCTGTGGCGATGGTCGACGCCCACCGTTCGTGTAGTGAGTCGACTCTCGGTGGTGGGGGTGAGCTCTCTTCAAGATCGACAAGTTGACTGGATGGCGAGGAACGTTGACCAGATTTCATCATTGACTTGAACCATGACGTGACCTCCGAGAGCCGCTTGGATGGACCGCCGGTATTCAGTCCTTCTTCTAGACAAGGTTTGGGGGTGGAGGAGGACTCTGGTAAGGCAGGTGATGGCTCCAGCGTCGCATGAGACACGTCCGGCGGTGGTGCCCCGTCCGCATCAGAATGGAAAGAGCATGCGGCCGATGGCGGCTTCAGCAACTCAACACGAAAACTAAAGGGGGTCGAAGCGGTCACGAACCTGATCATAGTCAAATCTGCCGCCAGGCTGTGTAGATGGGCGCTGCGGTATCTCGAACTATGGTGTGGTGAGGAGTCGCTTACAAGCAAAATGAGTGAATTCATACATCGAGGGCATCAGCATTGGCATTTCTGCTGTAGGAACCAAATTGGTATCGACTTCGGACGTGTCACGAGAGAATGGAATCAACGTACCCTTCAACCATATCGTCCATCGTTCGACCTACACGAATACTAGCCAGCACTTTCCGTACATGTTCCGGGGTCACTAATCTATATTCAAAAGAGAATTCGTGTGCAATAGGAGTCATGGGGATATCCAAGAATTCAGCCTCCAGCGCGACTGGGAGGCTCCTGGAGATATCCACCTCCTTAAAATGTGATTTACTCGGTGGCTTCAGTCCCATATTTGTGGGTATACAGTCCAGGTCTTTCATGAGCTCGGCAACCTGATCCCACTGCTCCCGAGATAGGCTTTCCACTAGCACGAATTGAACAAGGGCGCGTAAGATATGATAACCGATGTCCGAGTCCAGGCCCGAGGCGTCGTCAAAGGCATGCAGTCGTGCTTGAGTGTGGGCATACTCAAGCCAATCGAGCAACGAGAGTTGAGTCCAGCCGAAAGCCTCGACGGCATCCCTAGAAGGTGAACCAGAACCGACGTCGATGTAGATGGTGTCCGGACGCGAAAGGTCGTTGGGCAACGGGAAGAACGTATAGTATTTAATATTCCCCAGCTCCATTCTGGCGCCTTCAAGACTCTGCAGAGCACCCCGAGAGATAAATTCCTTGCAGAACTCCTCTGCCGCAGATTTGGCCCCGTCAGTTGTAAGGGAATTGCTCCTGGTGTCTTCCCACCAACTAAAGAATGACGTCATTGCCTCCTGTGTGGCCCCGACTTCGAACTCCCGTACGATATCTCGGTATTTGAAACGCGGAATATTATACTGCGTAATGATCTGGGAACACTGGTGGTCCCTGATTTCCTCGTGAAGCACCAAATATCTCTTGAGGAATGTTAGGTCTTTGTTACTTTGGCGGAATTGCGGGTCAGACGCATAAGCGATCCCAACCGCAGACACGACTGGAAGCGGCGACTTCGACTTGTGATGACAACAAGAATAAAAAGCGTCTTGAAGGATCTGCGACACTCTACTGTGCGGTACAGTAGGGCCAAAAGCGAAACGCGCCATCGTAGACAGGCCCAATTTCATAGCGAGATCATTCTCGAGTTTGGAAGCGGCATGCATTTCTGCCTCGTAGACTACGCGAGCCAGAAATCCACCGATTCTGAGGACATCGCAGTTCCAAGCTTTTGACGGCTTCAGAAATTGGTCGGAAATGGTTCAGTATGCATACCTGCGACGTGCTCACTCCTAACCACAGTCAGCACGCAACGTGACATTCTTCGCACGAAGAGCTTACGTCAAATCAACAGAGGCACGTTCCATGGTGGGTAAGAAATGCGCAGAGATATGTAGGCCGATGCCCGTTGTTTGATTTGTACTCTGACCCTGGATATAGGATGTAGGGCATACCGATAGCTGGTAAGGAGACTCCTACAATGAACAAGCGACCGCTGTTAAATTCGAACACTGGGTGTTATCGAAGATCGAACGACGAACGGGAAGGCTCACCTCTCATCTTCGGGGGCAATTCCCTCAGGACCAGAAAAAAGATAGGCAAGGTGTTTCGTCTTATGTGAGCTGGATTTCTTCATGCCGTCCAAGGAACGAGACTGTTCAGGATTAAACTAGAACAAAAGCAGTCAATATCAGCAGCTCGTTGAATGAAGAGTCCTTACGTAGACAGCCTCGCATTGGAAGGAGGACGGAAGAGATTTCATACTTGATTCAACACCTTTGTACATATCCGAGTTCCGATCCAGATTCACGTCAATCGTTGCGGTATACAAGTCATGCGTGATGGCGTTCGCTTCTAGCATAGTATCAATGTTCTGGGAGATACTCGTCATACGATCTTGTTCGGGACGCCGACGTCGTTCAATCAAGGTATCAGTGGTGTCCACAGCTGATGAAGACGCAGACCGGTCCAAAGGGAATGTGAACTCTGCGGCATCGATTGTAATCTTTTGCACTTGGTAACGTCAGATATGGCCAAAAACACATACAATTGTCATACCAGCACGCTGTATTGATGTTACAGTCAGCGTCCGAGACCGGGTTGTCCCCACTAAGTGCGGGGGAATCGGTACGTCAACCGGTGCTTTACACATTTCTTTCTGGATCCTAAGAAGCATCATGCCATCAAGATAAACCATGGTGGTCCGGATGTTCGTGAGGAATGCGACCGAGGAGACCAAGAATCTCGCGAGATTGGTGAGCTTGGGCAAGGGTTCTGGACTCCGCAACTCAAGTTCGATCGAGGTGCCCGAGGTTGTTGAGCAATTTGCAAGCTGGTATCGAAGCTAACCCCTGTGGTCAGCATGTTTCCGTCAGAGATTGGAGAACTAACCTTTCCATCATCCATCTCAAACTGCAATGACCTATCTGGATGAGCACGCATCAATGAATACCACCGTACGTTGTATCATGACAGAGGGACCTTTACCGGCGGACTTTACGAACGGTCTATCTGTTCTACTCAAAACGCTATAAAACCCTGAGCACAATAATTATTAGCCTTACAGAGCTACCGCGTGAGAGAAAGATACTGGCCAACCCCAAATGTACCAACTTTCGCTGGATCTTTGTTGCCATCCGCTGATGTGGTAGAATCTCAGCTAGACCGCGCTACAGACTTGAAGGAAATGAAGACAGCAGACCTATTCTACTAAGCCTCCGCCAGTCCTCACCCGTGAGGGGTTGGCCATTGTTGACGACTATCCATTTGCATACCTGGTGCGATTCAGTGAGAATCACAAGGTTCCCTAGCTAAAATTATTACTTACCGTGACTTCGGATACGTCAAGCCCGACAACGGGTTGGGGTTTCTCGGGATCTTCTGTGTGGAAGTGAACCTCGACATTCGACGCTTGGGCGTCCTCAGCGTTCTGGATCAGTTCTCGCAGGACTCGTGCGACAGGTCAGCAGAACACATCAGAATAGCCTCGAAAAATGCCTCACCATCAAATTCTCCAGGGTAACGAGCAAGAATCTTCACAAGCGCTCGTTGGTCAAGCTCGCCTTCTTGTACTGGGCCTGTCTCCTGGATAATATTACCTAAGAACATGTTCGACTGCCAATGCCGGCTGGAAACACACGTAGCTATGGTGGTCAATCATTGCATAAACAGTTCGGAATGAAAGGGAGGTAGAACCCAGTGAATACTGGTCGGTGGTGAGAAGCTCTACGAGGCCTCGAGTCTTTACCATAATGGCTAGCGCAAATTAAACCCGTGCCAACTTAGTCGACTCTCACATAAGCGATAGTCCTCGGGACATGCCCGAGGCATACACTATCAGAGAGTATTTGTTCTGCGAGAGGTCAGCCTTTCGAGGCAAATTGGTAAACACTCATCCATAGTTTTAATAAATATCAAATCTAAGTCAACAAGACCGGTTAAGTCGCAAATAAAGCCAAAATTAGCGAACTGTAAAATTACTGATCACCGGCTCATTGTATCTGGGCCACAACTCGGTTTTCGACCGATCCACGCCTATGCAGACCTGCTGCGGACCACAACGCCCCGTGAGGCATTTCAGCACTCCAGGCGTGTGTACGTCTCTGAGGGCTTGATCGTACTCTTCTCTACACGTGAGTCACGCACCGGGAAGCTATTTTTCCCTCCCGAGTTAATTGGTCCATGCAGGTGTCCTCTTACGACGAAAACTAGACCTCCGTGGCGAACAAAGTTTTGGTAAGACACGCCGACATACCAAACTGATCGATCTAGCCTTCGGCTTTGGATTCTGGGGGATTTCAGCTTTTTGCCATCGCAGTGGACTGTCTGGATGACTGAACTGGGGAGCAGGAGAATTGCAGGATAGTCGCAGCGGATTGGATAGTCGGTGAGGAAGCTTGACCCTGGCGATTCACCTCGACTCTGCCGGTGAATCTGACCGAGCACACAGCGTGATTAGCAGTGGGATGTCCGTGTACACTCCCCTCAAGCATCGGAGAGGCCAGGGCTCGACAATGTGAAATCGATAGCTTGACGCGAGACCTTGGCTTGAATGTATATGTATCAGTGAGTCATCTCACCACCAAGTAGAACTGCTACGGTGCGAGCCCGTCAGACCCAAACATCGCGCTCAGAGGAGAGGACGGTTCTGTTCAAGTTGGTGTTACTGTTGAAAGTAGGTGGCTTCCGTTCTTGCACTTTGTGATTCTTTTTTTGAATCCCTTGATCCGTCGAGCTGGGAACGTACTGGTGCATATCAAACCCTGTTGTGTATACCCGTTACAATAAAATCCTGTGAATCTAATTCTTTGGGAATTGATACACATCAAAGAGAAGAGTGCACTGATTCCCTAGCTCTACGTCACCCTCCAGTTGACCCAGGAGGTCCAGGTAACGTTCTTCGAAAATATCCACGTTACCCACATCGTCGTGCGCGTAAAACACGCCATTACAAGCACAGGGATAATGAGACACGGTGGGCTGGAATGACCTACGACTATACAAGGCTTGCCATTGGAAGACCGATAGTAAGACTGCTGCAAGACATGCAAGACACACTGCGGGTCCAGTATCCATTAAGACCCAAATTGCTGTGTACGTTCAACGTGCAACTAGCGATGATCTGGATCGAGAGCGCCAGTAACGGCGAGAATGCGTTCGAGGAGCAAACATTATCCCAGGAAGACCGAAAGCACAAGAGTAACAGGTCACTTACGACGTGAGTGTGAGGGACGAATCATCAAGTCAACTTGGTCACAGCGCAATACATAGTAGTCGCATCCACTCGCCAGATCAATCGGCGCAACCTCTGCTACCACACTGGCAGTACATCATCCACGCTGGTACCGAGAATGAAACTCTATCTCTGCCACTAATAGAAAGTATCTGATTCTAATCCGCCGTTCTAAGTCTCTCGGCGCGGGCTCAAGGAGTTATGATCACCGTCACAGGAAGCCCACCGGCGCTTGTAGGTTGGGTCGTCTCATTCGCTGGCAGTGGGGTCAGAAACCTCTTCGCCGGTGCTCACGAGTTGCGATGCCTCCTTCGCTAGCGGTGGCGGCTAATAGGATGTCAGATATGATCTATCACCACGAGAAAAGGGACGCACGGGAGCTGCCTGACTTGGTTCCGTGATGTTGCAAACTGATTGCTCGCTGAAAAAAAAGTGGAGACTCACTCTTGCACGGCGATTTTCGGTCATTGTGGGAGGGTGTTCGCCATGGGGACTCATGGATGATGGTGGAGATGACCCGGCTAGGATGGGAGGTTGGGTGGGTGCTATGAAACGTCGGTTGCGCTCGGGCGACCTAGAGACCTTTGACTTGAACCATGCCTTGACCTTCGAAAGTTCGAGCCGCTTAGTTGGCCCGGTGATATCCAGAGGTTCTTTGCATCGTTCGGGAGTGGTGGATGTAGGCGGGGTAGGCGTGGGCTGTGAAATGACGTTCGATACCCCACCCACGGGAGAATGGACAGATGCTGCAAGGAAGGAGGCTGTAGCAATGTTAACATAAGCAGGGGAAAAAGTAAAACAGCCACGAACCTCGCTGTAGTCGAAGGCTGGTGCCGGCGCGGGTGTGCCAGACGGTATTTCAAGCTAAGGGACCGTGAGAACCCACTTGAAAAGAAAGACGCATGAACTAATTCATACCTCGAGGAGATCAATGTCGTCGTCTGGCTGACCCGATTGCTACTTGACGCACAACTTGGACGTCAGACGGATCACAAGGGTAGAATGACAATCCCGTACCGAACGTGAGTCTGGATTCACGTCGCCACCCGAGGTAGAATGCTGCTCGCCGTGTTGCTTTTCCTCTGGAATGGATGCCTAATGGAATGTGAGCTAGTACCTGTCATGCCAGCACCATGCACGCACAAGTACTTACTGCCTCGAAAGACGAGTCCGGGAGGATAGCAGCGAGGTTACGAACGACAATCTTCCCGCCCGCTTGTCCCGTCGCAAGGTGCATACTGTTGGAGACAGAGCAATTGAATATATTCTCCCGTCCTCCTTGATAGTAGGACCGATCAGAGAGAGAGAGTCGTGCTTTCGAGGAATGAGATGGAGCTATGCGCAAAATGCAGCTGTAAATCCCTCATTGCCAACTAGAGCGACAGACTCGAGTGGAACGTCTATTACCTGCGACTCGACAAGCTGTGCCCCCGTCGTCGTGTCGTAAGATTTGACTGTGTTCTCGCTACAAGTGGCGAAGATCTGTTGCCCACCACTTGACCATGGAAGCCAAGTGGTAAGATTGCGTCTTGTATCGGTGTTAATTGCGACTAGTTCGTCACCGGTGTGACTGTTGAAGATACTGATTGAGCCACCATACACAGAAGTGGCGATTCGCTGCCCGTCCAGAGAGAAGGGGACGCAAGTAGCAACATGGCTGAATTCGAGCGGTCCGACAACTCTTTTGCCCGTCGCAATGTCCCACGCACTGGCGGTGTCGGGGGTTGCAGTGCTGAGTCGAGTCGGGCGAGAAATCCACTACCCGCATCTCGTTTTCATCTTCCACATCTACAACCTTTTCTCGTAGCTCCTAATCCCAAACACTCGCCCCTGTTTCTGTCCCATATGCTACTAGTTTCCAGTCTCTTGATACCGAAATAGAGTAGATCGATGCCATCCCCGTCTGCTTGGCCACTTCCCGACCATCTGCAATGTTTGATCCGTCGGACCGTGCCATCGCTGCTTCCACTGAAAAGATGCCTTCTGTCGGTGGAGAACGCGACTGCGTGTACATTGCTGGAGCTACCCGTGTCAAGCAGCATCACGCCGTCTGACTACATCGTCAGTCTCTCGGTCGCTCCTCCAAACTGCTACTCACTGGCCTTGGCCTGCGACATTTCACAGATGCGTACACAACGGAGCGTTCGAAGCGTCAAGGAGCAATGTGTTTCGGTTCACGCCAGCACAGAGTCGCACTATATACACGTTTCCTTTCATAGTAATCTGGTCCCTCTCTGTGCGCGCCTCATGTAGTTCATTCTTGATCGTGTCCCCACCACGTGCGTAGCCCGCATAGAGGACCCCTTCAAATGCTCCCAAGACCAGGCCTATCCCGGGTTCACCGCATATGGGCTGCGATTCAGTTTTCAATCGATACGTACACCCGTACCGACTTACAAGGGGTTCCCTAACTGGTGCGCCCCATCACTCTCGCATGTATTTCAGATGCTCTCTGCATTTCCCGGAAACCCCACATATTGGCGCAACGGACGTGAAACGTTCTGCATCGCAGGCGTGTGTACGTCTCTTTCATACTCTTCATCATTGGTGAGGCTGTGAGTTGTGCACTGCCAGTGGCAAGCTAATCTTCCCTCCTTGACCTAGTTGGACCGCGCTAGTACCCCTCCCCCATGGCGAACACGTTCCGGTAACGTGCGTCAACTCGCCAAACTGGTCGACCTAGCCCAAGGTCTTGGATTGTTGTCCAGGTTGGGTACTGTTGAAAGTGGCTTCCGTTCTTGCGCTTCTTAGTTCTCTTTTTGGCACCAGTTGTTCCTATCATGGTGGAATGTCTCTTGATCCGTCGAGCTAGGAACTGGCCCGTGGATACCAAAGCCTGCTGTACATGTCCATTACAATAACATCTTGTGAATCAAATGCTTTGGGGGTTGGTACGCATCAAGGAGAGGAGTGCATTAGTTCCCTGGCTCCCTTCGAAAGTTTCCATGCTACTCACACCGCTATGCGCACAAAACATGCCCGTTGCAAAACTCGTAAGTACAACGATAACGAAACATTCAATGCCGAAGGTCACGATGGTAGCGACTTGTATGGGACTGAAGAGCTGCGTCGCCGGGGGTGTGGAGAAGATGTGAGAAGAAGTGAACGACCACGATAGGCTGTAATGGCGTGCAACCATATGCCTAGAACGTCCACCATGAACACCCCGGGTAAACATGACCTCTCATGAAGACACTGCCCCGACCCAGATTGCTTTACACGTCCAATCAGTGATGATGGTTTGGATCGACAGCGCCAGGAACGGCAGGAATATCCATGTCCGAGGAGCAACTATTATTCCAGGAAGATCGACAACACAAGAGTAATAGGTCACCTACAGGCATCAATGCGAGGTACGTATCATCGAGTCAACTTGGCCACTGCGCAACACGCATCCACTCGCCACATCAATCCGTCCCACCTCCGCTACCACAGCGGTAGCATATCATCCATGCCGGTACCGAGAACGAGATCCTATCTCTGCCACTAGCAGAAACCGTCTGATTCTAATCCGCTGTCCTAAATCTTTCGACACGAGGTCGAGAAAATTGTACTCACCATCACAGGAAGCCCGCTGGTGCTCGCAGGTCGGGTCGTCTCATTCGCTGGCAGTGGCATCACAGGAACACCTTCGCCGGTGCTCGCTGGTTGAGACGTCTCCTTCGCTGGCGGTGGTGGCTAATAAGCTGTCAGATGTGATTTATCGTCACGGGAAAATGGACCCACGGGAGCTGCTTGGTCTGGTTCCGTGGTGCCTTGAGTATTTTGCGAAGCACCTTGCCCGGGGTCGTGGCGAATGCGAGTTCTGGCAGGTGCTCTCTCCCGCGGCCGTCCTCGGAACCAAACCGTGAACAGATGATAACGCTGTTCTCCAGGGGGCGCGTAGACCATTCGCTAAAGACGCGTGAGATAGGTTGCACACCAATTGCCCACTGAAAAAGTGAGGACTCACTCTTGCACGGCGATTTTCAGCCATTGTGGGAGGGTGTTCGCCATGAGGTCTCATGGGTGATACGGGAGGTGACCCGGCTAAGAAAGGTGGTTGGGTGAGCGCTGCGGAATGTTGGCTGTGCTCGGGCAACCTGAAAACCTCGTTCTGTTTTCCGATTTTCGACTTGAACCACACCCCGAGCTTCGAAAGTCCGAGTTGTTTGGTTGACCCAGTGGCATCTGGAGGCTCTTCGCATGGTTCCGGAGCGGTGGATGTAAGTGGGATAGGTGTAAGCTGTGAGATGACGTTCGATGCCCTGAGTGGTGGCACCTCGCTCACGCGAGAATGGACAGATGCTGCAAGGGAAGGAGGCTGCAGTAATGTCAACATGTGCACGGAAAAAGAAGTAATCACGAACCTCGTCGTAGTCAAAGGCGGGCGCTGGCGCGGAGGTGCCAGACGGTATTTCAAGCTAAGGGATCGTGAGGACTTGTTTAAAAAGAAACATGGATCAAGTACTTCATACCTCGAACAGATCAATGTCGCCGTCTGGCTGACCCGATTGCTGAGTGACACACAACAAAGACCTCAGATGGATCATAATGGTAGAACTGACAACTCGTACCGAATGTGAATTCATGTCGCTACCCGAGTGTTGCTCTTCCTCTAGAATGGATGCCTAATGGAATATGAGCTGCTCGTCCCGTCAGCACCACACACGCATGAGTACTTACCTCGAGAAACGAATCCGGGAGGATAGTAGTGAGGTTGCGAATGGCAATCTTCCCATCGTCTCGGCCGGTCGCGAGGTGGCTACTGTCGGGAGACAGAGCAATTGAATATATCCTGCTGTCCGAGTCCTCCTTGATGATAGGACCAATCTGAGAGAGGGTCGGTGTGTCGAGGAACGAGATGGAGCCGCCTGCATAGGCAGCTATAAACCTCCCACTGCCAGCGATAGAGTTGAGTGTGCCACCATCTATGACCTGTGACTCGACAAGCTGGGTCCCAGTTGACGCGTCGTAAGACTTGACTTTATTGTCTTCACAAGGTGCAAATATTTGCCGTCCACCAATGGCCCATACAAGCCATGTGGAAGCATGGCAATTGGCACTCTTAGTGTCGATCGTGACCAGTTTGTTGCCGGTGTTACTGCCAAAGATTGTGATTGCGTCACGATAAACAGAGGTGACAATTCGCTGCCCATCCGGAGAGAAGGAGACGCAGGTGACGATGTTGTCGAATCCAAGTGGCCCAACGAGTCTTTCACCTGTTGCAATTTCCCATACACTGGCAGTGCAGTGGTTTGCAGTGCACGTGGCGAGTCGAGTTGCATCACACGAATGTCAGATTTCTGATAAACCCTTTATAAATGCTTATCATTAGAATAATAACAATATGCCTTATAAATGGTTTATATTGGTTCGCGCTAGGTACGATAGGGATCATTCCGTCAAGT
>JBBPMU010000443.1:0-22968 GCA_038090475.1 Wakefieldia striispora | reverse complement strand
TGGGGGTGCAATGTGAAGCCTGACGATCGAACAACTTGAATGGTCGATGATCACCCGGTGCCCAGTTCTGTGCAAGTAAGTACTATTATACAAAGCACCCTACCAGTCATCAAACGTTTCCACACAGACGCTTCCTAGATCAGACAGTATCGGTCAGCACCCCCACGCGACCATGCCAGTCAAAGAAAACGCGGCTCACAGAGCCTCTGGCGCTTCACGGAGTGACGTATAGCCTCCCATCGTTTCCCCGGTCCATAGGTCTCTTAGGAACCAGCCAATATGGCCAACCGCACATCCAATCGAGTCACCTGCAGCCGCCTTCCATATGCCACTAACAGCCGCGACGAGAACGAGTGAGAGACACTAGTAGTAAGGCACGGATATCGTGAAAATGCCAAAGAGCGCTATAGATGTGGAGGGTGGTCGCCTAGACCATATATAGATCGGGACAGAGGCCAGAGAAGGTGAAAGAAACGGAAGGTTGACCAATGGTGAGAGTCCCTGCAAAGAATGAGTCGATGATAGCTGGAACGCGAGACGTGGACGCACGAGGAGCACCAGCAAGGAAAGTAAGAGTAATCAAAGATGGTCTGCCTTCTATTCGCAAACGGTGATCCCTCCAGCATACGGCCATACCGCATACTAGGTAGAAGGCGGAAGACATCAACCATGCTCTAAAGCAGACAGATGGAACAAAGTCGGGCAAGAGTGGACCAAAATGAAAGAAGGCAATGGGCATCCGCCATGGCCTTCCAAACCCACTCAAATGAGCTTTGCTGCTCGCACGAACAAAGATATATGGAGGCTAACCTGTGCGCTCGTAACCATAGACGAAGACGAGAAATAAGAAAACTGCTACTTACCAGAGCATGCCCCGAGTCTCGGATTTGCAACGTTCATAGGTGCGAGTGTCGTGTATCGGAGACGCGGACACGACCGATGGAAGTCGAATTCAATCCCCAACATACGGTGGCTGAGACGCTCTTCGGTAGTTAGACAGAAAGTGATGACTGTACGTCTTGTATGGTGCGCGTCTCTGAGGTACAGGAACGTGCAAGTAATTCTCGGCTCGTCGCGATTGGGATGAACTTCAATCACCAACGAGGTATCCAAGGGCGACCCCATAGGAAAGCTTGTCGATGTAAATTTGGGAAGAAACGCACCCCAGTAGAGAAGGTACGCGAGCGGGAGCGGCATGTGGACTTTGTGTGATTCCGGTTGACTTCTGACTCGCGTTCCAAGGTATGGCTCCCTGTAGTGAGCCATGCTATGTCATGTACCACCGATAGTGGGTCGACCAGACGGGGAGAAGGAGCAATGGGTGTGGGTGTTTTTAGTATTTTACCAGTGGTGGCGGGTAATACCGTTTCACTTGATGATACGGATGGACGAACGGAAGTTCCGAGTCAGGGACCATCCCTTCTCAATGATATATTGATGAACGACGTGAAGAGAGGTGTGCACTCGCAACGCGCAAGCAGGCCCCAAACTAAAGGCTTCTCGACTTTACCATCACCGAGTCTGAAGGTGGATCGACAACGACTCTGAGCAATATGAATGCAAGAGTGATGAGTGGCTTCAGTATCAATGGAGTAGTACAGTGCAGGAGCAGATCAGATTTAGATTTAACCTATCAACCTATAGTAATACGCACTATCACTCACTATGCTGCGGGAGATTAGATAGAATAGTGATGCAATGCAGGGGAATGAATTCCTTGGTGTCGACGACTCCGTATATTTCACTTAGTTCCCCAGAGAACGACTACTGCCTTGACCACCGTTGACACCGTCAAGCCACTGTTGCCAGTGGGCCCTGTGTGTAATGACTCGCCGACGACTTCCTTGATTAATCCCAAACGAGTCGTGCAGAGCACCTTGCCCATTATTGGCGTTCCCGGACCTACTTGGCGATCCACCATCATCGTGTGTCTGTTGAATGTCTGTCCGGGATGAACGAAGTCAACCTCGAAATCAGCCGCGAGTGCGGACCCGACCGATTCTCTGAGTCTCTCGGCTGCCGAGATAATGAACGAAATGTCATGCCAGAACTTAGGAGATATTTTCAATTGAGTGTCTGAAACAGAAGCGGCACAGCCAGCTGCGACGACAATGTCGGAGAGACCCTGTATGACATGAGAAACGAAGACATTGGAGTTTTCGGTGGAGACGGGAAGGTTAGCGTTGGTCAGCGATCGCCAACCGACTGCGAACGATTGAGGTTCTATTGATCAAGGTCAACAAAACCGTTCATGGCGTCCGAAATTGACAACTTACCTGATTTGTGCACTCGGTCGTATATGTGTTGCATGAGCCTGTCCGTCCGTTCGTCCCTCGTCCACGAGGAAACAATCAAGTACAAGTAAGAACTGAGGTATGCCCGAAACGCGATTGGGAGGTGCAGGGGCAAGACATGGCGTGGCGTTGTCCCTAATTGGTCCACCAAGGATTTTGGGATAGAATTTGAGACACGTCGCGCGGCTGATGATTGTTCTTCGGTGTTGGGGGATTTGATGTGGCGCATGAAATACGCGGATGCAGTCACTGACATCCGTTGGATGGCTGCATTGAGCTCCTCAAGGGTGCGCATCATTGCCCTTTCGGTGGACACGTCCGAGTCGGCAATGCATTGATGAATAATAGGCGATTCGGGTTGCCTGTGTGCGACAGCGGTGGTGATGTCTCTGAGCTCATCCTTGTACCATTCGTGGGTGTCGTGTGTTCGAGATTTGGACCATCTGAGCTCATTGCGTGCGAAGACGAGCTCGTGTGATAGATCAGGGAGCTTGCCAAGCTCTTGGCGCACGGCGGCAAGCTCGTCCACTTTGACGGCAACCGAACTTTTCCAACGGTCCAGTTCAGCAGTGAGAGCGATGATACGGACATTGGCTAGCTTGCGTGACTGCACCTGGTAGCGACATTGGAGGTCTGTGAGGTCATCTCGGAGATTTAGGACAGTCTTTTGGGCTGTGTAAGGACAGACATGTACGAAATAGAGATACACTTACGTTGTCGCAGTAGTGAGCAGGAAGAACGTCACGTAGATTCCGCAGGGTGATGGTGGCCCTGCCCACGTTCGTCACCATGTCATGATTTATGGATATGGCGATGGCATAAACATAGCCTGTATGTTGAATGGGAGAACCAATTTGTTTGTGTGTTGCCACATCCCAGAACGACACGGACATGTCTGAAGAAGATGCGATGTACGTGCTATCACTTGCCAGGGCGATGCACCAAGAGCCAAAGATGTACCATTTCGAGAGGGTTTGGCCAGTCACATCGAGATGGTGAATGTAGCAATCCTTGGATGCAACGAAGAAATGCTTGCTGTTATGATGCCAGACGATGGATTGGTTATCATATGGAGCGACCTCGATTTTGAAGTTAATGAGGAGACGTTCGCTTTCATAGATTCGGACGGACTCGCGTCTCCACGTCGCGGTTGCCAAGAGCAGTCCATTCGGCGAGAATTTCAGTGCAGCCACCACATAGTCATGTTCCAGTCTTTGTAGTTGTTCACCCCCATCTGAGAGCGACCAAATGCGGGCAGTCCCATCACTTGATCCAGTCGCGATTTTCGTCCCGTCCAGCGATATGTCGACAGCACACACATTCCAGCTGTGTCCTTTCAGTTCGGTCACGATTCCTCCGCTCTCCGCATCAAACACCCTCACAATGCCTCCAAATGCCCCGCTCACAACCCACTTGCCATCTTGCGATACTGCAATGCTGTAGACCATCCTCCCCGCGTCCATGGGCGTCCCGACTTCCTTGCCATCTTGTACCCTCCAGCGTCGAATCTGTCCTTCCTCTCCACCGGCCAAGACGTGGTTCCCATTAGCCGTGAACACGACTGAGAGTACGCGCTCGCGGCCATTCATTTCGATCACCTTCACCGTAGAAGCCCTGATTGGATGATTGCGCGTTAGTATCGTGTCTTTGGTTTGGTTTGTCTTGCCTTTGCTTGCCCTTGCTGGACTCGGCACTACTCTCATTCGACTCTTGCCTCTCGTTAGTATCGTCCTTTCGACTGCCCTCAGTTTACTCACCTCCTCTTCGTGCAAGTAGTCCTCGCAAACCGGAAATCATTGCAGATGAATTCGTACCACTTAGAACGAGCGCTGCAGTAACCCTTGCCTTCCAACACTCACGTGTCTCCGCCCCGTGACCTCGGTGCTTGTTAACATGTCCGTCCACCCTTCTATCCCCGTCGTGGCACTTACTGTCCCTATGATCTCCTCAAAACCGATGGGAACATAAGGTGGGGCTCAAACCCGGTATGCAACGTCTTAGAGTTCTTCCCGAGGTCTTGGTACGATGACCTCATCCAAGCCTACCTCTTCATTCTCCGCCGACTGTCAGAGGTGACCATTCAATCGTCGCCATTGCACGCCGCCATGTTCTCCAACTCACTTGTACCTCTCGTGGGCACCCTCTTCCCTGCAAATAACGTGCCATTGGTGTCCAATTTATCCCCTCAAAATCGCTATCAATCGTCCATCTCTTTCACAGGCTTCATTGCGAGATTGATGCGTGCATGCGACCACTCACGATCTCATTGGTATATACCGTTCATACAACACTCTCTCGGTTTCTGTTCCAGGGCAACCACGGACACCGGCAATACCGACAAAGAAGAAACGCTCTCCCATGGCCTCGCAGCCGAATCCTCGCCGCTGTCACCGGTCCCTATTCGTCAGTGGTTTGATCTTTACTGGGAGGAAAACTGGTGGCGAGAACGGGTCCCCATTTTGGTGCCGGCGACAGTCCCTTGGAAGGTAATGGCCGAAGATGATTCCTTCTTCGGTGCGTCAGTGCGACAGACATGTGGCTCCGACGCAGCTACATCATCGGCATGTATATATTGTGTCTCGACCGTAATCGTACTCAGTTGCCTCGTGTGCTAAGCGGAAGACCTCCCTCAGGAATCTGAATTTAGGGTATGACGCGACTTCCTGCCAGTCGCTGCATCACGAAAAGTGCAAATATACTATACACCCCTTATATGGTGTCTAAGTTGTAAAATTCGTATAACATAAAAATAGTCCACATGGGTTGGTTGATTGCACATTCGCTGATGGTAGTAAGTTCATATGGGTTTATATATCGTTTATATAGATTTATACACCACCACATGTATCAGGCTGGGAGATATTGCCACCGTTTCGATACTTTTCGTGATGCCGGGAAGGTGACCTTGTTTACAAGGCCACTGGGGCGGCTACGCTCCGAAATTTGCATCGATCAATGTTGCCTTGCTTAGCATTGACATATGTTCACGAGACGCTGAGTTCTAGGTTGTGTTTTGATTCATCCTCGTGGGGGCTATCCATCCTCGGTTGGCTTTCTTGGTGTACGTCGTTCTCGTGATCATGTCCTGGATTGAAAAAGGGTACATGTCTCGTGTTCTCGCGCCATGAGATATTGGAAATTCATCATTCAATCCTGTGAGGTGTCAAACAAAGCGATGGGCGTTAGATAGAGCCTGGGGGATCCAATAACATATACACTGAGCGGTCATTCGCACATTTCGCCTGTTCGACTCATATGTAAGGGGTCGTTCCGCTGCGTTTGCGAAACGATGAAGGCTAATGCGGGTGCGAAAGGGGAAGGCGACTGAGCCGAGTAGTTGGTGTAGTGAACGAGAGAGTGAGTGGACAACACGTGCGTGCGTCGAGGGCCGGGACTTGTCGGAAAACGTGCGGGGAACTTTGGACTGAACTGCTCTGAATTCAACGATAAGAGGGATTGTACAAAGCGGTATACATACGAAGGAGAAAAGGCGGTGAAGCCTATAGTAAACGAGCGTATCGATGGGCTTAGAAGCGACTGAGGATAACCGGCGAAAAGAAAAGTTACACCCGAAGGCGCTGCGTCGCTCAGGCCGGATCGGTAGCCGGACGCGGAGCGGTCACTACACATAGCCAATGGGTATGTAAGGTCCCCACTCTCAAAGTGCGCAAGTATGCGTGGAAGACGGTGTCAGCGGTGTCAAGCCGTCGTCGCGCGAAACTTTGTTCCTTGTTACGGACATGTAGTGTTTCGTTTCATTCTGATATTTTGATCCTAGTTCCTGGCTTGACAGGCATAAATACTTGTACAATACAGCGTACACACCAGCTCGTTCTACACGAACCGCGCCGAGGTGAGACATCTATTTTTCCTACTCTACGTACATTGTACTTACGCGTCTACCAGACGTTTTCTGTTAGGTATATGGACCGGGGGTCACTGTGTCTTCATAGTACTAGCTCTATGTAATTGATCTATTATGCACTGATTATCAGGCCTATCTTATCATAAATCCAGCTGAACTTCAATCTGAGGCCCTCATCAGATATTTACATGACCTCTCTAAGCTCCACCAATGAGAGGCGCTCGTCTACCACACGTAAGGTGCTGTAAGCCGCTAATTTTGTCGACCGCCTGTTTCATTCCAGCCAGTTTGCTGATGGGCCGTATGCTCTGTCAGGATTGTCCAAATCACGCATGTTTGCGCACCGCCGATCCGAAGTTATCCCGCATGCACATTCGTTACACTACGGAACACGGGATACAATAACAATTCAACGCAGAGACATGAATTCCTCAGGGCCGACGATTCCGTATCAGTCCCACTTGTTTGCTTAGAGAACAACCACTGCCTTGACCACCGTTGACACCGTACGGGGGTCGTTGCGTCCTGCATGTAAGGACATTCCGACGACTTCCTTGATTAATCCCAAACGAGTCGTGCAGAGCACCTTGCCCATTGTTGGCGTTCCCGGACCTGCTCGGCGATCCACCACCATCGTGTTTCTGTTGAATGCCTGTCCGGGATGAACGAAGGCAACCTTGAAATCAGCCGCGAGCGCAGACCTGACGGATTCTCCGACCCTCTCGGCGGCTGAGATAATGCATGAAATGTCATGCCGGAACTTGGGCGACATCTTGGATCGAGCGTCTGAAACAGAAGCAGCGCAACCAACTGCGACAGCGATATCGGAGAGCCCCTGCATAACATTGGACGTGAGGATATCGGGGTTCTCGGTTGAGACGGGAATGTTGGTGCTGGTCAGTGATCGCCAACTGACGGCGAACGATCGAGGTTCTGTTGGTCAGGGTCAACAAAACTATTGATGGCGCCTGAAATTGACAACTTACCTGATTTACGCACCCGTTCGTACATGCCTTGCATGAGCCTATCCATCCCTTCGTCCCATGTCCACGAGGAAATGATGGAGTATAAGTAAGAGGTGAGGTATGCCCGAAACGCGATTGGGAGGTACAAGGGCAGGATATGGCGTGGTGTTGTCCGTAATTGGTCCACCAAGGATTGAGGAATAGACCTTGATACCCGTCGCACGGCAGATGATTGTTCTTCGGCGCTGGGGGATTTGATGTGGCATACGAAATACGTGGATATGGTCACTGAGGTCTGTTGGATAGCTGCATTGAACTCCTCTAGAGTGTGGACCATTGCCTCTTCGATGGACGTGTCTGAATTGGTTATGAACTCATGAATAGTGGGCGATTCGGTTTGGCTGTGTGAGACAGCGGTGGTGATGTCTCTGAGCTCATTCTTGTACCGTTCGTGGGTGTCGTGCGTTCGAGCTTCGGACAATCTGAGCTGATTGCGTGCGAAGACGAGCTCATGGGATAGATCAGGAAGCTTGCCAAGCCCCTGGCGCACGGCCACAAGCTTGTCCATCTTGATGGCGACTGAACGCTTCTGACGGTCCAGTTCAGCACTGAGAGCGGCGATTTGGCGAAGCTTATGTGCCTGTGCCTTGTAGCGACGGTGGAGGTCTGTGAGGTCATTTTGAAGATTTCGCGCAGTCTGTTGGGATGCGTAAGGACAGTCATGTACGATATGGAGACGCATACATACATTGTCCCAGTAGTAAGCGGGAAGAATGTCACGCAGATTCCGCAGGGTGATGGTGGCCCTGCCCACGTTCGTCACCATGTCATGATTTATGGATATGGCGATGGCATAAACATAGCCTGCATGTTGAATGGGAGAACCAATTTGTTTATGTGTTGCCACATCCCAGAACGACACGGACATGTCTGAAGAAGATGCGATGTACGTGCTATCACTTGCCAGGGCGATGCACCGAGAGCCAAGGATGTACCATCTCGAGAGGGTTTGGCCAGTCACATCGAGATGGTGAATGTAGCCATCCTCGGATGCAACGAAGAAATGCTTGCTGTTATGATGCCAGACGATGGATTGGTTATCATATGAAGCGACCTCGATTTTGAAGTTAATGAGGAGACTTTTGCTTTCATAGATCCGGACGGACTCGCGTCCCCATGTCGCGGTTGCCAAGAACAGTCCATTCGGTGAGAATTTCACCGCAGCCACCTGATAGTCGTGGTCCAGTCTTCGTAGTTGTTCGCCTTTCGACAGCGACCAAATGCGGGCAGTGTAGTCATCTGATCCCGTCGCGATTTTCGTCCCGTCCAGCGATACGTCAACAGCATACACACATCTGTGTCCCTTCAGTTCGGCCACAATTTCTCCGCTCTCCGCATCAAACACCCTCCCAATGCCTCCATATGTCCCGCTCACAATCCACTTGCCATCTTGCGATACCGCAATGTCGATGACCATACTCCCCGCGTCCATTGGCCTCCCGACTTCCTTGCCATCTTGTACCCTCCAGCGTCGAATCTTTCCATCTACTCCACCAATCAAGACGTGGTTCCCGTTAGCCGTGAACACGACTGACAGTATGCGGGAGTAGCCATTGATTTCGATCACCTCCCTGGAAGCCCTGTTTGGACGATTACTCGTTAGTATCGTGTCTTCGGTTTGGTTTGTCTTGCCTTTGCTTGCCCTTGCTGGACCCGGCACTACTCTCATTCGACTCTTGCCTCTCGTTAATATCGTCCTTTCGACTACCCTCAGTTTACTCACCTCCTCTTCGTGCAAGTAGTCCTCGCAAACCGGAAATCATTGCAGATGAATGTGTGCCACTTAGAACGAGTGCTGCAGTAACCCTTGCCTTCCGACACACGTGTCTCTGCCCCGTGACCTCGGTGCTTGTTAACACGTCGGTCCACCCTTCTATCCCATTCTCCTCAAAACTGGTGGAACATCAAGTGGGGTTCAAACCCGGTACGCAATGTCTTAGAGTTCTTTCAGAGGTCTTATTTGATGACCTCATTCCTCCGCACTCTCCGACGACTGTCAGAGGTGACCATTCAACGTTTCAACCGTCACCATCGCACGTCGCCATCTCTTTTGCACTCCTCCTACGCACCACGTTCAGCGCTGTGTCATCTGAATGCCGCGCCATTGGTATCCAATTTGTGCCCCACATCGCCACCATTTGCCTGTCTTATCCACAACCCTCATTGAAAGGTTGAATACGACCATCCCCAATCTTATCCGTATGTTCCTTCAGTCTTCTCATGTCATGCCTGCCGCGATACGCTGACCTACTTCACAGCTGATCTCACGTGCAGATATCATCTTTCTCACTCCTGTCCTCTTCCGGCCTGGCCATTGCCCTACTTACCCTGGCTACCCGTGTAACCCTGTTCTTCCCTGTCCGTCAGTACCCTTGCTACTCAATTTAGGAGAAGTGCTGTATTTCTATATCTCCATTCGCAAATTAGTCCAACTGCCCGCATTGACCCGCCTGTGTTTGGTTACATCCTGTGCAGACATTTCGTTGATACCCCCCAGCCACCACCTCAAGTACTCAAGCCAATCTCACCACGGACACGGTTCAGGCTCGCTGAAAACGGCGTCGCTACGCGTTGGATCTCAAGCATCGGATCTCTGCACGCTGTCGATTTGTAGGGAACCTTTTGTTGTTCCATTCTGCATATGCTTTGTTCATTTTTGCCCCATCGTCGCCTTGCCTTCTACGGTACATTCTTCGCTTTGGCCGGTCATCCGTCAATGGTTTTCAACATCGTGTCGGTTCAACTAACCGGAAACTCTTACATTTTCTTGGTGTACGTCGTTCTCGTTACCTGCTATGACCATGTCCCGAATTCGAAGGGTGCGGGGTATTGGAATTGAACCTGAGGCGTCAACCAAAATGACAGGCGTCAGAGGGTCCGTCTCTAGTAATGTGTACCAGTGAGCGATCACCACGTGGCTGCGCACATCAAACGTCGCATACGGTCCCCGAACGCACTCACTCGGCCCTTCTTCTTTGTCCGAGTCAGAGTCTACCTTTTTTTCAGCGATACTTTGGTGGACGACATGGAGAGGCGTGCGCTCCCGACATCGAATTATATCGTTCCGGGTGACAGGGACCGTGACGCGGTACGCAGCGAGCGAGTGGGCCCCAAACGAAAGGTTGGTCAACTACGTCACCGTCGAGCCTGAAGATGAACAGACAAGCAATTCGAACAGTCCTGGTCCCGAGGCTTGGAGTATTTGCGCATAGGGTGAACACATATATGGCATACCACACGTAGGCGTGGTACGCAATCCATCCATCCTTTCGGCTTCTGTCATTCATAAGTTCTCGACAAAAGATGTAGATTCGAACACAGAGCATCAGCCCATCCAGCCGAGACAAAACAAGTATGGCTAACCACACGACCTAACGTCATGTATCATCTGGTCCAACATTGCTGCCCCAACCTGCAACGAAAAGCCCCAACGATGCTCTAGAATCTTGTCAACCGTGGGGGGGATATAGTCCACTGCCACCGGGAAAAATGTGAGCGATGCCGTTCCTTTTGCACAGGACTCCACGCTCATACCTCTCGTGTCAGTAATCGCATGGAACCTGGACTGCCGTCGCAGTGACGGAACCGGCTGCCACACCCGTCGCACCTGCCCAAGTAGAGAACGCGTCCTCTGCAACGTTGAAGGTAGACGATGCTGCGTCGACCGCCGTGACGTTGATGTTGTTGGTCACGCCAGCGCTGTCCACATACGAGAGCGCCCAGCAGGTGCCGCACAAGGTCGAATTCCAGGTGAGGCCTGGGATGCCTGCCACCGCGGGGTACCCGGGGATGTCGCCCAAGGTGGGCCACTTGGTGACGAACCCGTTGACACCGTTGGAGCAGGCGGTGTTGTTGAGCGACCAGCTGGGGTCGTCGTACAGGCCGACATACGTGACCTTAACATGTCCACTCTGTGCCAGGGATGGCAAGACGGCAGCAGAGAGAACGGCGAGGGTGGAGATGTGTTTCATGATGGATATCACACTTGAGGGGCGGCTGACTGAAAGACCCGGCGAGTGAAGAAATGCGAAGCTGAATTGGAGAGAACCGTCTTTATACGCTTGCGGGTCGTCGTTGACTTGGTGTATCATACGGACACACTCCCGAGTGGAGGGGGTATCTTGGATCTGGTCTCGTCCGCAAGCGTGTCCATACTGTGCACGACATCCTCGAACACTACACTCAGGATCTGCCGATAATCAAGCGTCGTTTCGGGTTCTTGCCCGTCGCTTCCTAAAAAAAAAAAAGTAGCGTTGGGTCTCGAGATTGGCGGCATTGGGCCATTTTTATGGGACTGTGTGCATGCTGGTCGCTGTGGGGTCTGCCACCACATCGTGCGAACTCTTGGCAGTATGAGACAAGAATTTGTGTCATTGCATGGCACACGCGTGCATCATACCTATGTCTCGCGAGGAATGTTAGCCACTATGACGACTGAAATTTGCGCATCATTGAAGTCCTGAGCTATGACCCAGGAAAGTACTCAAGAACAGGACAAAGGGGAACGACCAAACGAGAGGCAATGTGCGAAACAACCTTTTTTCTCCATATGCTCTGTCCAAGTCACGTACATCTGCGCACCGCTGATTCGAAGAAGTTATCCTGCATGCACCCTCGTATACTACTACAGGACACGGGATACAATAACAATCCAACGCTGTGACATAAATTCCTCAGGGCCGACGATTCCGTATCAGTCCCACTTGTTTGCCTAGAGGACGACCGCTGCCTTGACCATCGTGTGTCCTGCGTGTAGGGGCACTCCTACGACTTCCTTGATTAATCCCAAACGAGTCGTACAGAGCACCATGCCCATTGTTGGCGCTCCCGGACCTGCTTGGTGATCCACCACCATCGTGTTTCTGTCGAATGTCTGTCCGGAATGAACGAAGATAACCCTGAAATCAGTCGCGAGCGCAGACCTGATCGATCCTCCGACTCTCTCGGTAGCCGAGATAATGCATGAAATGTCGTGCCAGAACCTGGGCGACATCTTGGATCGAGCGTCTGAAACAGAAGCAGCGCAACCAACTGCGACAGCGATATCGGAGAGCCCCTGCATAACATTGGACGTGAGGGTATCGAGGTTCGAGGTCGAGACGGGAATGTTGGTGCTGGTCAGTGATCGCCAACTGACGGCGAACGATTGAGGTTCTGTTGGTCAGGATCAACAAAACTATTGATGGCGCCTGAAATTGACAACTTACCTGATTTACGCACCTGTTCGCACATACCTTGCATGAGCCTATCCATCCCTTCGTCCCCTGTCCACGAGGAAATGACGGAGTATAAGTAAGAGGTGAGGTATGCCCGAAACGCGATTGGGAGGTAAAGGGGCAGGATATGGCGTGGTGTTGTCCGTAATTGGCCCACCAAGGATCGAGGGATAGAATTTGAGACACATCGCACGGCAGATGATTGTTCTTCGGTGTTGGGGGACTTGATGTGGTGTATGAAATACGTGGATACAGTCATTGAGGTCCGTTGGACAGCTGCATTGAGCTCCTCCAGAGTGCGGATTATTGCCTTTTCAATGGACGTATCTGAATTGGTTATGCATTTATGAATAGTAGGCGATTCGGTTTGGCTATGTGAGACAGCGGTGGTGATGTCTCTGAGTTCATCCTTGTACTGTTCGTGGATGTTGTGCGTTCGAGCTCTCGACCATCTCAGCTCATTGCGTGCGAGGACGATCTCGTGCGACAGATCAGGGAGCTTGCCAAGCTCTTGGCGCACAGCGGCAAGCTTGTCCGTTTTGACGGCAACTGAACGTTTCCGACGGTCTAGTTCAGTAATGAGAGAGGTGATTTGGCGAAGCTTGCACGACTGCACCTTGTGGCGATGTTGGAGGTCTGTGAGGTCATTTTGAAGATTTAGGACAGTCTTTTGGGCTGTGTAAGGACAGTCATGTACGAAATAGAGACACACTTACGTTGTCGCAGTAGTGAACGGGAAGAATGTCGCGTAGATTCCGCAGGATGATGGTGGTCCTATCCACGTTCGTCACCATGTCATGATTTATGGATATAGCGATGGCATGAACGTAGTCTGCATGTCGAATGGGAGAACCAATTTGTTCGTGTGTTGCCACATCCCAGAACGACACGGATGGGCCTGCAGAAGATGCGATGTACGTGCTATCACTTGCCAAGGCGATGCACCGAGGGTCACGGAGACCATGGATGTGCCATTTCGAGAGGGTTTTCCCAGTCACATCGAGATGGTGAATATAGCCATCCTCGGATGCGACGAAGAAATACTTGCTGTTGTGATGCCAGGCGATGGATTGGCTATGCCATGAAGCGACTTTGATCTTGAAATTAATGAGGAGACTTTCGCTTTCATAGATTCGGACGGACTCGCGTCTCCACGTCGCGGTTGCCAAGAGCAATCCGTTCGGCGAGAATTTCACCGCAGCCACATCATACTCGTGTTCCAGTCTTTGCAGTTGTTCGCCATCCGAGAGTGACCAAATGCGGGCAGTCTGGTCATCTGAACCCGTCGCAATTTTTGACCCGTCCAGCGATACGTCAACAGTGCACACATTCTTCGTGTGCCCTCTCAGCTCGGCCACGATTTCTCCGCTCTCCGCGTCAAATACCCTCACTATCCCTCCAAGTGCCCCGCTCACAATCCACTTGTCGTCTTGTGATACCACAGTGTCGAGGACCCGATCCCCCGCGTCCATTGGCGTCCCGACTTCCTTGCCATCTTGTACCCTCCAGCGTCGAATCTGTCCTTCCTCTCCACCGGCCAAGACGTGGTTCCCATTAGCCGTGAACACGACTGAGAGTACGCGCTCGCGGCCATTGATTTCGATCACCTTCACCGTAGAAGCCCTGATTAGATGATTGCGCGTTAGTATCGTGTCTTCGGTTTGGTTTGTCTTGCCTTTGCTTGCCCTTGCTGGACTCGGCACTACTCTCATTTGACTCTTGCCTTTCGTTAGTATCGTCCATTCGACTACCCTCAGTTTACTCACCTCCTCTTCGTGTAAGTAGTCCTCGCAATCCGGAAATCATTGCAGATGAATGTGTGCCACTTAGAACGAGCGCTGCAGTAACCCTTGCCTTCCGACACACACGTGTCTCCGCCCCGTGACCTCGGTGCTTGTTAACACGTCGGTCCACCCTTCTACCCTATGATTCTCCCCAAAACTAGTGGGAACATCAAGTGGGGTTCAAACCCGGTACGCAATGTCTTAGAGTTCTTTCAGAGGTCTTATTTGATGACCTCATTCCTCCGCACTCTCCGCCGACTGTGAGAGGTGACCATTCAATCGTCGCCATCTCGCTTACACTTCTCCTACTCCTCACTTTCAGCGTTGTACCGTCCGAATACCGCGTCATTGGTATCCAATTTGTGCCCCACATCAATCACATTCGCACAGCCCTCATTGAAAGGTTGAATACAACCATCCCTAATCTCATCTGTATATTCCTTCAGTCTTCACATGTCATGCTTGCCGCGATACGCTGACCTACTTCACGGCTGATTTCACGTACAGGTATCATCTTTCTCACTCCCGTCCTCTTCCGGCCTAGCCACTGCCCCGGTTACCTGTGTGATCCTGTTCTTGCATGTCCGTCAACACCCTTGTTCAATTCAGGAGACGTGCCGTATTTCTGTCTCCATTCGCAGATAGAATCAACTGTCCGCATTGACCCCGTCCGCGTTTGGTTCTTGTGGAGGCGTTCCGCTGAAACCCCAGCCATCACCTCAAGTACTCAAGCCAATCTCGCGAATGGCACCGTGCAAATCCGTCACCATGGACAAGGTTCAGGCTCGCTGCAATCGGCGTCGCTACTCGTTGGATCTCAAGCATCGGATCTCCTCCCGACATCGAATTATATCGTTCCGGGTGACAGCGACCGTGACGTGGTACGCAACGAGCGAGTGGACCCCAAACGAAAGGTTGGTCAACTACGTCACCGCCGAGCATGAAGATGAACAGACAAGCAATTCGGACAGTCCTGGTCCCGAGGCTTGGAGTATTTGCGCATAGGGTGAACACATATATGGCATACCACACGTAGGCGTGGTACGCAATCCATCCCTTCTTTCAGCTTCTGTCATTCATAAGTTCTTGACAAAAGATGTAGATTCGAACACAGAGCATCAGCCCATCCAGCCGAGACAAAACAAGTACGGCTAACCACACGACCTAACGTCATGTATCATCTGGTCCAACATTGCTGCCCCAACCTGCAACGAAAAGCCCCAACGATGCTCTAGAATCTTGTCAACCGTGGGGGGGATATAGTCCACTGCCACCGGGAAAAAATGTGAGTGATGCGGTTCCTTTGCACAGTACTCCATGCTCATACCTCTCGTGTCAGTAATCGCATGGAACCTGGACTGCCGTCGCAGTGACGGAACCGGCTGCAACACCCGTCGCACCTGCCCAAGTAGAGAACGCGTCCTCTGCAACGTTGAAGGTAGACGATGCTGCGTCGACCGCCGTGACGTTGATGTTGTTGGTCACGCCAGCGCTGTCCACATACGAGAGTGCCCAGCAGGTGCCGCACAAGGTCGAGTTCCAGGTGAGGCCTGGGATGCCTGCCACCGCGGGGTACCCGGGGATGTCGCCCAAGGTGGGCCACTTGCCGACGAGCCCGTTGACGCCGTTGGAGCAGGCGGTGTTGTTGAGCGACCAACTTGGGTCGTCGTATAGGCCGACGTACGTGACCTTGACGCTTCCACCCTGTGCCAAGCATGGCAAGACGGCAGCAGAGAGAACGGCGAGGGTAGAGATGAATTTCATGATGGATAGAAGGCTCGAGGGACGGTTGACCGAATGACGCGACGAGTGAAGAAAGGCGACGCTGAACTGGAGAGAACCGTCCTGTAGTATCGTCTTTATACGCTCGCGCGTCGGGCGTTTCGGACCGTCGAGGGCTGTTCCATCGCTGGCGCGAGCGCGGTGACCGGAAGAAGTGGCGGTACTAAAAGAAGTTTTAGACTGTGCACGGTGTTCACTGTCCGCCCGTGCGTAGTCTAGGTAAAAGGTTAGCTGAATTGGCATGTTTTTCAAACATGAGCTATTGAGCCGGGGGTCAAAAGTTTCAATGCTAACTTCAGGTATGGATCACGGTACTCGAGAGCGTGTCACCTCTGGAATAAACATTCTAGACGAGAGGTAAGAAACGAAGGAAGACATTCATTCCTGCATCGTTGGACAGTGGCGGATCAGATAGCATTGGCGGTCCGGTAGCGTCGGTATCTTTGACGCATACCGGGGGAAGAACGATTTGTCAGAGTCGCCAGAGTTCTCGACGCAGGCAGAGAGGCCTTGAAGGTGATGATCCGGTCTGTTCACAGCGGGATTCACAGCATTACCACACCGGACGGCATCAGAGCCCGACAGGCTAATGGGGCTGCTGTCCACGCGCGGAAACTTGTCAAGAGCCCAAAGTGTCCCCCGAATGGGCATACAACTCGACGGGTAAGGAACGAAGTTTCGGTACCCGGTGACGGGGAGGATGGTTTGATCAATGGGCCTAGGATTCACCGTTCACATGATCAGTCTCGACCTTTTGCTTGACATGTCTTGCTCATATGTACTCACCCTCAAGTGCAACATTGTAAGCAATGCAGTGGACACGTATCACATTATGTTCTTGAAGTGGACTTGCCACACGTTGCTTCAGATTCGGGTCCTCCGCAGTTCGGCGATGGGAACTAGGCCTGCTAGCTGATCGCAGCACAGCGTGGCAAGCTTTCTGACTGAACTTGAAGGCAGGCATCAGTAGGAAGTACGGATAGGAAGTACGGATAAATTGCAAAGGGCCGCAGTACGCCGTTTGCATTTTCCTCCTCGCCACTGTCCCTTGACTGATGACTCGTCGGAACCGCAACGGGAAAAGAAGCCAGTTTTGGCCAAACCCTAACTTTGACTATACAAGATGGAACGAAACACAGGTCTGATCAATCAACGGCTTCCAAAAGCTTAAAGCGAAGTCGTACCATTTAGTACAAAGTTCCCATAAAATATGGTGAGAATGGATCTTCTTTGGTCGGATTAGTCCAGGGAATACTGGCTTGGATCATGTTGCGTCATCAGAAAGATGGAAATGATCATGGCACTCGGCCACTGAGACATCGATTACTACCATGACATTCCAGTAGGCAAACCTGTGTGAAAGACTTGGGGTACAACGTGAACCTCAACAATCAAACGATTATCGCCCGGTACCAGTTCTGCGTCGTCCCGGAATAAATGTTGTGGTATAGGTAAGTACTGATACACAGAGCACCCTACCAGCCATCAAATGTCTCCAAACACACGTTTCCTAGATCAGACGGTATCGGTCAGAACCCAAACATGACTATGCCATTCCGAAGAAAACGCGACTCACAGAACCTCCGGCGCTTCACTGAGTGACGTATAGCCTCCCATCATTTCCCTGGCCCACACGTCCCTCAGGAACCAGCCAATGTGGCCAACCGCACATCCGATCAAATCACCTGCAGCCGCCTTCCACGTGCCACTAATGACCCACGACAGCGCGACGAGAGCGAGTGGGAGGTAAGGTGCGGATATCGTGAAGACGCCAAAGAGCGCTATGGGTGTGGACGGGTGTCGCCTGGACCATATATAGATCGGGACAAAGGCCAGAGAAGACGAAAGGAACGGAAGGTTGACTAATGGCGAGAGTCCCTGCAAAGATTGAGCTGACGATAGGTCGGGCGTGAGATGTAAACGTACGAGGAGCATCAGCGACGAAAGCAAGAGTAACCAAAGGTAGTCTGCCCTTCTGTTCGCAAACGACGATTCCTCCAGCATACGACTGTACCGCATACTAGGTAGAAGTCGAAGACATCGATCGACCATCTTCCAAAGTAGGACACCACTCACAAGAAGAATAGATGGAACACGAAGTCAAGCGAGAGTGGACCAAAGTAGAAGAAGGTAGTGAGCATCCGCCACGGCTTTCCCAGTTGCATGAGCTTCACCAGCCGCACAAACAAGATATATGAAGGCTGACCTGTGCGTTCGTGAACGCAGACTTGAAAGAGAAGTACAGCTGTAGTGGAGTGACGACCTGACATTGCTGCATGACGCCGAACGCGCCGATCAGTCCTTTGTGCAAGTTTGAGGAGCACCTTTAGGACGTACGACCGCTAGACTTGTTGCCACCGAGAGCGCTAACCAGGCGCGCGTAATTGGTGGAACTTGCATTACCCATGCGTCCATGTTAACCCGACCGGATTTTGTGTGAAGTAGCGACTTCCGAGGTGAATTGAATGGATGACCAGCCTAAAGTGATGTGGCCACGTTTGCTCGACTTGCTGTGCTGCTGAGTAAGCTTCATTCCCATTTCGGCTGAACCCCTGGACGGGTACAAGCTACCAGCAGTAAGATAGCTTAGACATGACTTTAGCCCGACCCTTGCTCGCTCAACAGACGCTCCAGAATATGGACCTCTGCCAGAGGACCCCCTTCATCCCCCTCCGGTCCGATAACTTCCCAGACTTGTTTGCTCAGCCGAAGATACGCTCTGACTTGGACCAGCAACTTCAGCCCCTCCGATCGTGTCAAAGGATCTACATCTTCCTTAGTAATAAAAGCGTTCCATGCAGTCTTCGCCATCTCCAGTATGTGCATACCTGGTGATCGAAGAAATCAATGCGATCCGAATCCTGAACGGAAAGAATCGGAGAACAAACCAATCTGAGGGTAATTCGGTGGATAGACGACGACATAAAACGCAAGAATTGTCAAACCGACTTTGAGTGCAGACTCGAAGGGTCCGTCGTGCGAAAGGTTACTGAACATTTCGCTTAGGCTTGCGAGACAAGATTCACGGAAGATGCGCGATATGTCCAGTGGTATGGTCTCGAAGTTCACGGGTGAACGTGGAAGTTGTATCTCATCGGGAGAGGGAGTAGGGAACACAAAGTCACGAAGAGACGTTCCGAGAGATGCGAGATCTTCCTTGTCTGGAACTGGTCCAGACATATCAATTCGCTTGAGAGCCATACAAGATGGACAGGTACACGTAAAACCGTACGTGAACTGGAACATCTGCTGGCGTGTCTCGACGAGCGCAGGGTCGAGATAAGGAATACATATCTAGTAGACCTGCTTGAGAACAGATACCTTTGCAGTAAACCACACAACGTACTTCGTCACCTGGGGTGATGCCACGAATAGCAACGACCTCCATGACCACCTCCTTTGCCTGGGCAAGCCTATACTTTGCAATGGCGTTCGGGACACAAGAGTGATTGAACAAACGGCTTGCCAAAGGAAAGACGCCATGAGCGATCGTGTTCAGATGACTGTGGATCGAAAAGTTGTTGTTTCCGCAACGCGCAAACAGTTCACTGGCGGGATGCAGAGGGCGATGGCTCGTTGATAGTGGACAGGTAGGAGGCGGATCCCGCCCTGCGACTGGTCCCGGCAACAAAGACATGAATACCGAAAAACCCGAGTCGTCTTCCATCTCCGTGCCTCTGGCCGAGCACTCGGCAAGCAAGTGGGTGAGCAACAGTGCATCCAACTTCTCGTGAGATTCAAGTTGGTTGAACTGGGGTGACGCGCAGAACGCGTTCAGGTTTTTGCAATACTTTTTGTGTGTGCGCCAATGCAGCGTCTGACCTTGAGCATATCGATCGTCGACACGAGTACTCAACATATCTCACTCGGATCGGGCGTACATTTGGAGTTGCAATACCAGTATGAAGCGCATCCCGAACATCTTTGAAGATGACCTTGGTCTTGAGGGGGGAATGAAAGGCAAAAGTCGCATCTATGGCCCTTTTCCTTTGGAAGGAGCAAACTCGTGAGCGATGGAACAGAGAGGATGGCTGTTCCCGCAGAAAGCTGACATGTCGATACCGCCTTGTCGCGTGCTGTCGGGTGAGGCTGTAGAGATAGATTTGCAGGAAGGTTACCGGGTGAAAGCATCGAGAACTCGTCGTCTGGCTTCACCAGTGACTCGGACCAACTTCGGAAATGAGTGCTTCCGAACTCCGAAGTCGGGCTTGTAATACAGTAGATAAGATTAGATCATTGCACGCGCTCCCAGTGGTCCAAGGTCCCACTTGACCATCTACCAGGACACGGCGAGCATGTCTGAGCCTACGGTTCTAACGCAGGAACAGGATCGCGTCGGGATCATCACCCTGAACCGCCCAAAGGCTCTCAACGCCCTCTCCGGGACTATGATCGAAGAACTCCTCAGCGTCCTTCTGCGCTATGACAAAGATCCCACTATAGGTGCGGTCGTTATCACCGGGAACAAAAAGGCATTTTGTGGTGCGTGCACCTCTATCAATGATCTCTGTTTCCATCGACTGTTGACAACACACTTTCTCCTAGCGGGTGCTGACATCAAAGAGCAGAGGGAGCTCGACTTCGTGAACGCTTACAACACCGACTATCTCAAGAACCTCAACGACGGGATTGCATCCACACACAAGCCGATCATTGGCGCGATCAACGGGTATGCGGTATGCTTACTCTGGATTGTTCCTCTGCGCGAACCGTCCAACGATTTGACAGCTCGGTGGCGGTTGCGAGCTCGCTCTGATGTGCGACATCCTCTACGCAGGCAACGACGCCGTCTTTGGACAGCCCGAGGTCAAACTTGGTACTATTCCCGGTGCAGGCGGTACGCAGCGCCTCATCCGTGCGGTCGGAAAATCTCTGGTATATTTCCAACTATCCATTCGAGAGAAATCAGAACACATGACCGAGCAAGCGTGTGTACAGGCAATGCACATGATATTGACCGGTGAGAACATCACTGCCCAAGAAGCAGCAACGGCAGGTCTCGTCGCCAGAGTATTCGATGTCGAAGATACGGTGCCACGAGCGGTCGAATACGCATCAAAGATCGCGGGTTTCTCTGCACCGGTGGTAGCGATGGCGAAGGAAGCGGTGAATGCAGGCAAGCGTGAATCTTCTCATGAATGTTCAACGCGACTCAACATAACCTTGCCAGCCGAAGATCTTGGTTTGAAGGCTGGCTTGCATTTCGAGTCGAGGCTCTATCATGCCACTTTTGGTCTTGCTGATCATGCTGAAGGCTTTGACGCCTTTCTACAGAAGCGCAGCCCGCAATGGATGCACAAGTAGCATTACGAAAGTAGTGGAATGCAGTGAAATGTCACGGTAGCAGACCATAGAGTCATGCTTACATTTAAAGAACGGCCGTGCGGTCTGATCCTGAACCCCTTTAGATAAACACATGTGCATATAAACATACTGTAACGTCCCAAGGTAATACCATATCAATCTATATCCGACCATTCGTCAATTTCCTCTAGCGTATCCTCATAATCTATGATAGCCCCGTCAATATCAACCTCCTCGTCGTCACTTTCCTCGAATATTTCAAACGACTTCAAATTCTCCCTGAACCACTCCACGTCACACTTCGTCAAATCGCACGATTGCTCCATGTGCAGCGATTCGAGAGGTACACCCAGTTCCTTTCGCTTTTTGACCACCTCACGAACGTCATCCCCGGAAGTGTCAGACACGTACAGTGTGACAAGGCGTGGCAGCAGAGTATCACCACGTCCGGCTGACGTATGTGGCAAGGCAAGAATACGGAGGAACCATTCGGAAACGAAAGAAATAGAGATGTTGAGCGATCGAAGATTCTGGAGTTCACCGTATAACCTCTCAGCGCATGCGTGGCTGCAAGGCAGTCCGGCAATTTTGAGTTTTTCAATGTTGTTTAGCAAGCTGCGTGGTCGTTCTTGAGTAGTAGACAAGGAAGTAGCCGGTCCGGCGAGTTCATCTACGAAGTCGGTATAATCGCCGTCTTCAAAGTCTAGAACCAATTCCTTGAGTGCGGGGAGGGAAAGCTTGCGGAGCAACCCAATAGCGCGCTGCTCTGATTGGAATGCGAGGGTGAGATTTGTTACTTTAGGAAGTTGAATAGGAGCATTGAGATCGCTTGAAAGTCCAAGAGTCGACTCAGCGAACCACTCCTGGGGGTCTCCGCAGGGTCCTGACATTCTTAGACTGAGACTCTCGAGGGACGAGGCGCCGTGCAAGATGGAAACGAATTGGGACCAAGATGGCCGGACGTCGTCTTGGTGAAATGCGAGTTCCAATTCTTTCAGCATCGACGAGGAAGTAATCCATGGTTGATCCCAGTCGATATGCACTCCCCAAAGAACCACATTGGTGAGGCGAGGCGCCGAACCACTGAAAAGAACGAAATGATCTCCTATCCTCGGATACCTAAAGTTGGCAGATTCATTCGTCTCCGCGGAGTCTTCGTGGTGATACAATTCAAGGGATGTGAGCTGAGGAGCGGCAGGAATGGCCGGATCAGACATTGCGTCGAGAAATGCAAACATATGAGCGTATCGTAAAACCTCGATTCGCATGGTGTGCCAGCGATGAATGTGAGGAATGAGCAAACTACAGAGGGACTGAAGGTTGGTGGCCCAGACCGGCTCTGAGTGTTGGCACTGGCAATCAGGAGTAGGACATTCGAGTTCCGGGGCTTCACAGTCAATGAAGATATCAATGGGAAGGTCTTTACTTCGCTCCAGCATCATCGACACGTGCTGGTATGGCGAACGGCGTTCTGGGGTGACTTCGATGGTCGTCCAAAGGGACGGGGTTGAGAGCGCTACTTCGCGCCAATGATGGCAGACATGGGAAATGACGATCTGGAATGGAGGCCGTGTAAAATCAGAGGATCCACTGGCATCGGAGCCCTCCTCATCACGCGTCTCTTCCTCATCCCCTTCGGAGAGTTCATCCTCATCCCCATCCCCATCCACATCTGTGTCGGTGTCGTCGTCGTCATCA
>JBBPMU010000442.1:0-22988 GCA_038090475.1 Wakefieldia striispora | reverse complement strand
TATGAAATGTGACACATGGTCATCACGATCGGAGTCCGGCGCTTCCCGCACACGGCACCTCAAGCGAAGTTGTGGTGAGTAGCCGAAGTAAGTTTTGGTAATCTGGCGCATTCTGGACAAAGCCTTACGGGTCACGGATGACATTGATGTGGTCATGCAGCCGAATTAGATGAATTCTGGAATGACCGGATCATGGACATTAACGCTCACGGATGCTGTACCGGAAATTATCAAGACACTCACGGCCGAGTCGACTCGTTTTCTCTGTCATCAAACATGGGGGCCAGCCAGAGGAGGTGGCAAACCTTGTTAGCTACTTTGCCTCGGAGGGGGCACACTTGATCGCCTGAGTATCAATACTGCTCGATCTCGTATACGTTCAACCGGTTTGACTCGCGAGACGCATACTGGACTTGACGCAGTTTGCTCTCGATGGAGGGTTCTTTCTTTCTTGATTCGGGCCCCCGGAGTGAGCGTATCTACTGCGTATAGGAGGTTTTTTTGGTTTATATGTATCTGTGTCGTAGTCACTACCTACCTAAATATCTGGGTACAACCCGAAAGCTCGCGTCGTTGCTCCCTTCATCGTCACTTCCTTACCGTAGCGTATACTTTGGCTCTAAGATCAGAACGAACAATGCTTCCCCCTTGCGTCCCGATTCCGCCTGACGGATAGGTTACTGGGATGTCTCTCGACTGTTGCAACAGTAGTTCATTCATCCGCAAATGCGAGCCCTTCAAACTTTGCGACGTGATCATGACACATCGGAAGTTAATCCCCTAGAATATATAATAGAAATTGATCAGAGCAACAGCGATCAACAGAGCCCCGATCACGCACATGAAACGGCTGGTTGCGCACGAAGCTGTGCCCGTAGCGACAGAATGGTCTCGTTTAGGTCGTCCTCCTTCTGACGTGCTGCACGCTGGGCATCGGCGAACTCGTTGCGAAGCTCATGGATCATTTTCTCGAGATGGTGTATTTTTTGGTCTGAAGGACGGTGCATCAGAACATCAGACATGCGGTAATTTTGATGGAACACACTTGAGCGTTCTTCCTGCGCACGAAGGGACTGGATTACTTCTTCGAGGTCTTCCTCTGACTTCGGGTGTAGTACTTCCCTCTGGCAGGGCATCTTTGTGGTCCACGTCGTGACAAATCTAATTCGTGCATTGATGAACACACTCACATCCTCGAGGTAGGAAGAAGGGAGAATATCAACAAGGTCCCATACAGCGATAGTCCTTGTCGCACTGCACACAAGGCTATGGTTCGGTGAGATTGCCATGGACCAGATGGTACCGAGGTGCCCAAGGACAGGACCTATCTCTTTATAGGTTGTAGTGTCCCAAAACGAGACCGAGGAGTCGTTTGAGGCCGCGATAAATGCGCCGTTGCACGCCAGTGCAATGCAGTTTGGATTGTTGTTGCCATGAATGGGCCACGATGAACGTATCGTCCGGGTTGAGATGTCGAGGACCTTGACCGTCCCATTGAAAGACAACGTAAATAGGTGCTTGTTATTGCCAGCCCAAGCGAGGCATTGGTTCGATGATGAATTGACTTGGACCGGAAAGTCGACGAGGAGAGTGCCATCATGGCTGTCGTAGACGCGCACTGAAGCATAGTCCCCAGTAGCTGTAGCGATGAAATGACCGTCCGGCGAGAATTTGGCCGCGACCACGTAGCTGTCGTGTTGCAGATTCAGCAGTTGCTTGCCACCCGGTAATGACCAGACGCAAGCAACCCAGTCATCCCCGCCCGTCGTCAGGCGCGCCCCATCTGGCGAGAAGTCGACTGCGTTTATGCCAAGGCTGTGTGCACCAAGCCCAGCTACCTTGTCGTGGGTTCCCGCGTCCCACAGCGTCAATTGACCGTTTTCCGTCCCACTAACGACCCATTTATTGTCCTGCGACGCTGCAATACTCCAAATGTTACTTCCCACATGCATCGACGTCCTCACTTCACTACCGTCCTTCATTGCCCAGCGTCGGATCGTTTGTTCCAGACCGGCGCTCAGGATGTGTTTCCCGTCCGCAAGGAGTGCTATTGACAATATCGTTACCTCCCCGTCAATTTCAATGACCGGATCGACGTCTTTTATTTGCCCGGGAATGCCACTCGATGAAGAATCAGAGGAGCCGACAGCGCTGGTCGCCCTCAGCCTTTGGGCCCCCACCAGTATCGCATCCTCGATCCTCATAATGTTGAGCGTCTCGATCGCAGGTGGCATGTCAAGTTGCTTTTGTTGACTCTTGCCTCGTTTTTTGCCTGGTCGTGTTTTCACCTTTCGTGCTCAGTACTTGTTCGCCCCTGTATCCATGTTCTCGCTTACTCACCATTTTTCGGTTTTCGGGACGTTCTGGGGGACATGACTGGCGAGGACAAAAGAACGACGAAAGGAAGGACTCGGATGCGCAGCACTTTGTTATTGTGGGCTATCCAATCATCGAACACTAGTTCACACACAAAATCGTCTCGTGTTTTCAGCAGTACCTATTACCGTTGTTACAAGTCACGTGCGAGTTGGTGGACAGCGGATGTCTATGGAGATGGTCACAGAGGTTATGATAACTAAGCCTATATGGCATCAATGGGGTCCGTTCATGTCAACTCCGTGTTCATCGCTATTACTAAATGTTAACGTGGGCTGATTCTTCCAGCGGTGCATGTCACATGCAAAACGGCGCTTTTGCCCCCTCAGGTAATGCCACCCAACTGACACATCACTGCCTCAGCATGACGGTGCACGTTCACCGACACCCTCTAGGTCTGGGTGCCAGGATGAACAGTCAGATCAACCCTCGTCGTGCATTAAGTTTTCACTTCACACACCCCAGCTCGCGTGCTCCATTCCCTCGAGTTTGCGACAGGCAGACTAACGATTAGACAGCGATGCAGGACGGCGATCATATTTTGTTCCGAAAACTTCCTCAGGCTGCGAGCCGTTGTCAGGGGATATGATATAAAAGTGGATGCGACCAACTATTCATCTGTCTTCCACCTGAACGTGAAAGAAGTATGTCCATCGTCAAGCGTATTGCCCTTATCACAGGATCCGCCCAGGGAATTGGTAGGGCTATTGCGCTTCGCCTTGCGAAAGATGGCTTCGATATCGCCCTCAACGACGTCGCTTCCAAATGTGATCAACTACGTGCAGCCGCAAGCGATATCGAGAAACTCGATCGAAGAACGTTGGTGCTTCCGGGAGACGTGTCCGTCGAGGAGGAGGTCAAAGCAATGGTGCAAGACACCGCCGACACCCTTGGAGGTTTGGACGTCGTCAGTATCAATCAATTATTGTGTCTGAGTTTCGCTTGACCTGTTGCTGAGCACGCTGCCCGTCCTTCATAGATGGTAGCGAACGCGGGCATCTGTCGTCAACTTGCCTCTTTGGCCTCGGGTAAACCTACGCCCTTGCAACTATTGATGGGCCTGCAGCCGTAATGACATGTTTGTGTTCCGCAGCCGAATTAGACGAATGGGACCTGCTCATGGCCGTTAACGCACGCGGCCCCTTCCTGTGCTACAAATATGCAGCACAACAGATGATCAAGCAAGGGCGTGGAGGGCGTATCATTGGCGCGAGTTCTGTAGACGGAAGAAGAGGACAAGCTATGCTTGCCGCATATAGCGCGAGCAAATTCGCCGTCAGAGGTCTCACACAGAGTGCCGGTAAAGGAAACATGTTTTACCGTTTCGCTGGGAGTTGACTCGGAACTCCATCGCCAAATCAGCATTGGAACTTGGCCGATACGACATTACCGTCAATTCTTTCGCTCCTGGTCCCATTCAGACGCCATTAAGCAAGTGTCACAATGGCATCTGATTCCACATTCAAACTGAGCGAGGATTCGCAGGCAACGCGCTTAAGGAACTTGCATTTTCTGATCCGAAAATTCTTGAGATCCTCAAGACTGTGAGTTGACCTATTTTCGCCTCGCAAGTCTACGACTTTACCTTCATATTACCCACAGTCACATACCCCACATAAGGGAGTCCTCGAGCGTGATGGCCAGCCGGAGGATGTGGCGGACCTTGTTAGCTTCCTCGCCTCGAATGAGGCGCGCTTGATAACTGGTAAGTGTTCATAGACCCCGGTCTCTTTCTATATTCACCTATCCATCGGACTGTACCAGGTCAATGTGTAAGTCCTCCGCGTTTCGATCGGATGAAATCCTGTGGTAACATTCTGAACAAACTTGGCACAGCTTGCTGTCGATGGAGGCATGGTTCTTTCTTGATCCGGATAACTGAACGGAACACGCTGTGCATATGACGAGTTGTGTCTCGATGTTGTAAGAGCTTCGTGTTCCTGTTAATTACTTGCTACTCGTCCTATTATGGTGTATGACAAAACTTGAAGCCGGCTTCGACTTCGTTCAACTTATTTGAATGTGACAAATGAATATTAACATTCAGTCGTGTCCTAGGTTCGCCACAGCTTTCAGCCCACAGCGCTCTCACGCACAGAGCAAGGAAGGGTGGACGCATGTTTCGAACTCGTACCCATATTCTTCCTGCCTTTATGCTCGATTACCACCGAGAACGACTTCATTGCTAGTGATGAAGAGCTACTAAGGCAGCCTCTCCCAGGTCTCCTCCCACGGACTTGTTCCTGTATCCGTTACCAGAGCCATCAAAGGATCACACTCAAGGATCCGCCTGTCACCCCCATGAGAGTACGATACAACGAGTACATCATGGGGACTTTCTTGTGACAACGACTTTTCTTCGTCGTCTTGGTCATCGAAGGTGGCAGCCTGAGAGTCCATACCCCACTGCCGATAAGTTCGCCTGAAGCCAATACATGTGTCGTGGTCGAATTATAGTCATGCGTTTGTGCCCAAAGTTCAAACAATCGCCCTCAAGCCGTCCCTGGGTGTCAAACGCTGTGTCGTGATAACCCAATATGCGCGGTGGCGATAGAGCAGATAACCCGGTACAATGCTATGCCAATTAGATGCGCAATTTACATGCGCATGCGGTCCACCTCTGCGCAGAACAATCACTAGCGGTATGCACGGAAGTCACGAATAGGCTCGATGGATCCTCAAATCATGCGGAATACGTCGCTGCGCCATGTTCCATTTATGCCATTGACAGTAACTAGAAGAAAGCCGGTTAGGGTTGGTGGCACGGGTGTCAGACCGACTCGAAATGGACTCACTTTTGACTTGGTAGTTGCCAGGTTTGAGAGTCTTGGGGCCCGGAAGGTGGACCTGAGCTTGAAGAGCTGTAACCGGGGCAGTGGCAAGCCGTTGTTCCTCTAACGAGGACGCTGAATGGCGATGCTGGATGAATTGAGCGAGAGACGTACCACCATCACCAGCATCAACAAAAGTTATGGTCAGGTTCATCTTTGTGGGGTCGACGCCGTACACGCTGTGAGGAGGGCGATGTGAGGAAATCACGTACAAGAACGCATCGACGTACAGTCTGAAAATGTTCTGATCGGGCGACCATGCGACATTCGCGAACTTCGTGTTGGCGCCGTCCCTGAACAACAGAGTTGTTGCATCAGGTTCCAAAATCCAGATCCTCCCACCACCTGCGGCAGCGCAGGAAAGTGGCCAGATGGCCACAAGTGTAAGCAAGGAACCCAAATACTTGGAGATCATGGTTGAAAATTTGAAAGGGGTTTACAGGTACTGAAAACAGTGAAAGCAAGGGAGGGAGACCATGCATATAGCGCGCCGGGGTGTGAAGGATGGATGATTCCCGGGGTCGAGGCGACACGACTCGTAACACGAGTGAAACAGACTTACATACCCAACGATTCGGAGTTGAAATTGTCAGTTGAGAACAGGACGCACTTCGGGTAGTTGGCGCAGGGACTTGCACGGACAGAGAAGTGAAGGGATAAAAGATACGAGAAGAGTCTGCAATTAAGATGTGATTCAGTGAGAATCAGAGTTCGCCCAATGTGGCCATATAAGTCAAGTATGTACGTGGCATGCTCGGAAGAACATGCTGCGCCCGGTTGGTCTGGTCCCTCGTTGACCGGCCTGTCAAGGCAAGAAGTAAGAAGGAATTCGAAACGATCGGGAGGTCAGAGTGGAGGTGTAGCCTGAGTAGTAGTGTGATCATAATTATAACGAAATAAAAATTCAGAGAACAGCACCTGGCGGCGACGGCGACGACAACCTGAACGAAAGAGACTCACAACAAAAACGGTAGGGTTCTCGTCGCCACCATAATCGTTCGCTCACCCATCCCCACTCTCTTCTACGTGCATCGCTGTCGACTGAACGAGCCTACCATGCTCTCTAGTCCGGACTATATGCCGAGTCAGAAGGAGCTTGCTAGGTTAATACGAGGCATCTCACTTGATTGGCTCGTCCAGGTCCACGCTCGCTTCCATCTCCCGCCGGGGCGCTCTTCCTCTGTCACATCATCAGCCGCTTCTTCTCCACCCGCACTGGCATATTGCCTGCCTCTTCATCACATCCGAAGTAGAAGAGATCATGACGCCTTCCGTATCTCATTTCCCCCGCTGTGTTGATCCATCATATGCTGGATCCAGGATCCCTTCTCGCAGAGCGTTACATCCTGAAGTCGATCGACCGGAATCTGTCATACCCGAGCTCAGTGCGCTTCCTCCGTCGTATCAGTAAGACCGACGATTACGACGTCAATACGCACACGATCGGCAAGTATCTCTTGGGGTCAGGTCCCCGGAATGACGGTTATTAGCTACCCCTCTGTCTTCGATTAGTTCCACTGTGAAGCCCCCACTTCATATCTTATACTCTTCACAGGACCAAGCTCCATTCTCCGATCACCTTATCCTTCTTCCGTGCCTCAATTTCCGATTGCTTAGGAATCGTTGGGTCAGCTCGACAACTACTGAATTTGGGGCTGTACTAGTGCACGCTAGGTACCATCAGCAAACTAGCCCTTGTATTGACAGAGTTACACAGCCATACAGAGACACTACAGAAAGGTACCCAGTAATACAGATCTGTACAGACAAATAGGGGCTATACAACTATTTTTTTTCTGTATTGATCTGGACTCAAATTTTTATCAGCCAATCTTAATATATATTCTAGCTTCTATGCAAATTTCTGAGAGCAGAATTGGAAATCTGGTCATGTGGTGTGCAAAGACATTGTGTGGGAAAATGGTCAAAAAGTGCTGGTTTGCTGATGACTGGTGGCTCCCGCCAATTATTACTTTATCCTCTCGTACGAATCTCGTTTGATCTTCTCTGCTGTATGGTGTGTCGACACACCATCTCCGTCGTTCCGGACTGTTTGAGCGGTCTGGTGGCAAACCAGTCTGTGTCTTTGTGGGTGTACCCGCTCGTCGACTCTGATGGTCTTTCTCCCGACGAGGGAGGTGTAGCAGCAGAGTAAAGTCGGCCGCTATCACCTCCCTTGGTTTCCTACTGACCACGATGTGTAGATGCATGAAAAAGACCTGGCGCTCTCCCATATACCCCTTTCGCAACGAAGCTGAGATTCAGCAATACAAAAGACTTGCTATTTCTTTCCCTGTGCTACTTGTAAGTGCGAGACTGCGCTGGAGGATGTCCGTCGTATCACCCCACTCTGTCTTGCATACTCGTCGCTCTACAGCATTCGATTGGTGTTTGCAAGTCTTGAGACGCAATTATTCACAACTTCACACCGTGGTACAACAGCCTCGAAGGTGACAAGCGTTAGCTTTCAAGACATATTCTTCCCGCGTTTATCTATGCTTGTAGGGAGCTGAGGGCCACCCTCAGCTCCAGTACGTTTCAGCAATTTATTGCATGTAACAACGACAATCGTATTATGAAACAGGCTGCGATCCCTCTCGCATCAGCGAAACCGCTAAACTCGCAGCTCAGCTCCCTTCTCGTCCACCTTGCAATGCCAAGACTTGAAAAACGTGAAAGGGGTCCGTCTCACTGGCCGCCGCAGCATTCCGAATCCGTTCCCCACCGCGTCCCGCTTCGTCGCTGGCTTCGGTCTCCCTATGTGGTCCCTTTTCCTACGCTGGATTTGGGACATTGGTTGGGCCTGTACCCTTGCGCTCGTCAGGTACAGGTGCTTTGTCATGGTTTTCTTACGCACGTGCGATGCAGTCCTGCAGTCCTGTAAGTGGTATGAGCCCGCGGTAACGCCTGTCAATCTCGTCGGCTGTCATATTCTGGACTTGATGTTGACGTCGTCCACACTTCCCTTTATAGGTCTGGTTCCCACTTCACCACCTCCACGGCAGTGACGAGCGTCGAGGCGGTGCCCCTCTCCGAGATACTTGGGATTTATTTACGGGACCCTGCTTTGCTTTTGAAGGTGTTCTGAAGTGAGTCAGCGACGATCGAACTCACAGACCCCACAAATCATCCACGATGACAATGTATCGACACTGTATATTTTCTCTGCAAAGAACTAAATTCGCACCGTAAGTCGAGCTTCCGACGAAGACTACACTGGATATACCAGACTGGATGTATAGAATACGGCCATCCCAGGGCAGATTATCCGTCCTAGCGTAGCGATCCGTTCCGAAATCATTGAGGATCATACTCGAACCCCGAAACTCCGAGATTACTGTGATAGAATAAAATATCAGTAGATCCACATACAGGAAAGGGAAGAAGTAAGCGAGTACTCGGCTGTAGTGGGATGTGCGTGTCCAAAGGTAACACATTCGTCGACGAACAAGACTTCATCCTATCAGCTAATCAGGATACGAGGCCATTGCACAGGTGCACGCGACGCGTATAGCACAAAAGATAAAAGTGTTTCAACAAAAATAAACCAACACAAACTGTCCGATATTACATGTATAGCGCATGTCCTAGAGTAACATCTTTTCGTTCAGGTCAGCGCTAGAAGGAATCACGTTCAGAACGGCGAAACCACGCACAATAATCGTTCAAACCTCCCCACTTGCACCCCACCAAAAGCCACTGGTCTTCCAGAGGAGCCAGAGGATAAGCAAACCGCCCACAATATACATTATGATGCGCGTCTGACGGACACCGCCAGCACCGGCGAGACCAAACGCCTGGGCCGCCCGGCGAGAGGAGTGAGAAAGTTGAGCGGTAAAGCCGGAGAATGCATTGCTCTATACAACAGTCATGACACATGAAAATCGAAGATCAGAACGGCACACTTACGGTGTCGTCCAAAGTTAGGTTCTGGCGCTCTGCGTCATCATAGATGTCAGTGGTGACCTTGTGCAACGCATCAGAGAGAGGTTCGCTGCCAAGGGGATGATACATACACCCCGCAACGTCCTTATTTTCGAGTGGAGTTCGTCAAGGCGCTGGTCGTTTTGGGTTTCGTATGTTGCTTCTGTTGACCGCGACGATGACATAGAGGTATGGGTGGGAAGGGCGTGGGAATCGTGAACACTCCGGAATCAGGTTGCAGCTACTTTTGCACGTACACTGAGCAAACTCCGAGTCGGTCGATTCTAACGTCCCCGAAACCGACACAACCTAAGTCAGCTCTTGGACCAGAGGAGAGTCGTACCATACCATCTTGAAGGGATTACCCCTCAGTCAGTAAGTCATTGAACTTTTTTTTGCGATTCTCGGTCAAAGGTTTTGGTATTGAGCCCTGAGGTTTCTTGTTAAGTTTAAAACTGGCATCCGCCCTCAGTGTCTTGCTCCGGTTTTGGCCGCATCGGCTTCGACATATTCCACACCTATGAAGACATGGTGCGAAGTGTACATAATTTTTTTCTTGCAGAATGGAATGCTGACTCTGTCTCTCTGTCGTTGCTCCGCTGACAGGTTGAGTCAGCTTCATCTTTTTACCGAATGAACATTCGTGTTGACGAGGTGCTGCAATGAGTGGCGTCCGAGAGATCGACTGAATGCGAAGTCACTCAGGGTGCTTCATGAGCTCGCAAGGTGCGTATATGCACTTGTGTACGCCAATCAGTATGCTAACTTTAACACCGTAATGCTTCTTTCAGGGTACTTATAGCTAAAGGGGTTTGGCATCTATTTGGCACGCGCCTTATGGCGTTACAGTCGACCGGGACCATGGCATTTGCGAATCCGCACAGCCATTATATTGTGACATCGCGTCTTCTTCGCCTCACTAATATGAAGTGGCCATGTGATCGAGATTGCATTACAAGAAGTCCAGGTCATTGCTATCCTCACATCAGTAGGAAGTCCCGTTCCATAACAGTTCTCGCCTACTCAGGCGATCAATGGCAACCCAGAGTGGAAGAAGCCTCGGTATGTTTGAATTCTAATTTTACATCATTTAGTCACCGCGGAGATGTACTTTATTTTAGAGATGCAGATGCCAGTGATTGCCGATGCGTAAATACCGCTGAAAGAATATGTGCTCTGTATAAGTAGTACGCTAGATCAACGACTCAACTCACACACCGTGCTTGCACATTATGTCTGTGGTGGACGAACACATCCTCCACGAACGTCAACCTTCCGATTCCCTCATCCCTGCACTTGATGAGCCCCTTGAGTTGCTAGAACAACAGAAGATATTCTTACGCCATGCTATCTGCGATATCGATGCCAATGCCAGCGACGTCGATGCAGAGGTTGGGAAACGCATCTTGACAATACAACGCAGGTGGAGAAATCCATGACACGAATCTAAACACTGCTGTTTCTCATGAGGTGCTTGCAGAGCATAGTAAGTCTTGTTTACTTGCTAATGGTATCGCTACATCTCATTCTCCATTCAGCCGGGTCTACCCTTACCCTTGCATCCGCCGTTTTCACTATGTCTTCCTCCGGATGTCCAAACACGATGGGTTTCCATACATCCTCAAAGCAGGTTAGATGTCAACCCCCCCTGTGTTATTAGACGTGGGTTGTTGCAGCAAGTTCCATTCCCCGATGTCACGCCCAATGATCTCACCAATATTCCGCTACACAGTGGGCACAGATCTTCGCTACCTCGCCCACTCCGGGTGCCCTGCCTCCTCGCTCATCGGTTGTGACCTCCGAAAAGCCTACATCGACCTCGGCTATGAGCTCTACGCCGACCGCAAGACCTCCCCCGTCCTGTTCTTTTCTGCGGACGTTTTTGACACGACCCCTTGTGCGTTCCCGTTCGACGCACTGTTGGACAATGGCAAGACGGGTCCGTCGCTCCGGGACGTAAGGCGTCTTGACGAGCTGCGCGGACGGGTCAAGTATGTCTATGCGGGGTCGCTTTTCCACCTCTTTGATGAGAGGGCACAAGAGGCGATCGCAAGACGCCTGGCAACGTTGCTTGACGTCACCCCTAGATCAGAATCCGAATCAGGACCCGCACTCGTCTTTGGACAGCACGTGGGCAAGGTGGTGGAGGGGGTGAGGGAAGACTTCATGGGTCGGTACGTCGTGATCTTGGATTGTCTGTGGGTGATCGATGCGACGTCTTGACTTCTGCGGTGGGACCAGGACCCACCTGTTTGCACATTCGCCTGCGTCTTGGGAACGGTTGTGGCGGCGCATCGTGAGCGATACAAGACCCGTGCGCGTCGATGCTGTTCTCGTCGATTGCGCCGACCGATTCTCAATAAACATGCCTCGCAACACCCAGGGAATGTTGTGGAGTGTCTGGATTGGTTGACCACCGCCTTCCGAATGACATGTATGAAGTTGGTTCAGTCCAAATACAAGTTAATGACGATGTGTAATGGAACCGCTCGCGTTCCGAACATACGGCGGAATGTGAGAGAATCATCCTTACACGAGGTCCGTCGGCGGTAAATTGAACATGTCATCAGGCCTGGACCGGAATCGATTGCCAGCATCTTTGGCCCCATTCGGACAAGATGGTTGATGAGGCAGAATGGACGATTTCAAGGGTCGGTCCGTCGTGGCCTTTATCACTATATAGATTCAATGGAACGCCTAGTACGGCATCTGGAAGAGCGCATTACCGTCACCTACCGGATCATCGGAACCGCGCAGACATAACTGCATAAGCCGTGATGAGACATATATGATAGGTGACGGTGGTTTGGACCCTAGTGGGTCGGACGAACCAGGCACCAGAGGCGGGCGCATGTTACCCAAAAGCCACGGAATTGACTTTTCTGAACATTAGAGGTGTCCGAATAATCCGAACAATTCAAACCTTCTTATATGACTCAATTGAATAGCATTGTCGGTGGGAACTCACTCACCTGCCTTTAGAGTTGGACGTTGGAGTCCGTACCACATCGCTGCTTGGATACGGATGCAACATTGCAAGACTCCCAGCCTGTCATCGTCAGGCACATCCCGAGACCCTCGCCGTGCATCTTTCCTTTTTGTACGCAAGAACCTCTTTGTAATCTATCCAGGATTCTTCTAGCGCACTTTGTGCGGGAACTTGGCGTATGGCAGTACCCGAGACTCGAGTGAGTGTGTTTATTCATTTCTCGGAGGATGTCGAGCATAATAATGCACGCGATTTCATGGTGAACAGTTCGTCTTCTAGTTGCTCTCGATTTTTCATCGGGACTCCGCAAGCCAACCTTCAAGCTGCATTTCCGAGTCACCCCTCGGGTCTCGTAAGCCGTGTCGTCACGCGCTCGCCGATTTTGCTTGCTTCCTGAGAGTGGCGTCGTCCAGTTCAGACTCATCCCTGGGAGTCTTTGTGATATAAACCTAACGAGGTGCATGCACTTTCTCGATTCCTCACAAGGTCCCATTCCCCAGAGCGATCATGGCTACATCTGCATCATTAGAGTCCTCAACTGATCTAGGAGTGCTCTTCCAGACATCCTACTACATCGGGATCAACTTGGAAGACATCCTGTATGGTGAGCCTCCCGATCACCCTTTGCAAAACGAAACATCATAAGTCTGGTGCAGGCATCGAGCTCTTCCTCTACTTCAAGACGATGCGGATCCTGTTGACCGCTGGAAAAGCGCGCAAGAAATCCAATACATTTTACGCCGTGTTCAGCAGTGCAATGTTGTTCTTGGTGACTATCTGGATAGCCAGTCAAGCGTTGTATGGCCAAAAAACGTGGATATTGGGGGCGTCCTATCCAGGAGGCCCTGCGCAGTACTACAAGGATAAAATATTTGTTTGGTACCTGGACTGGGGGACGACGGCGGTCGTCTTGCTGCAACTCATGACGGACGGTCTCATGGTGAGACATGCACGTGGCCGTCAGGATGTCTGCTTATCAGTTTGATTGATACCAGATCTACCGATGTTGGATTATATGGAACTTCAGCTATCGTGTCGTCACCATTCCTATCTCTCTATGGGTTGCTTGTCTCGGTAGGCATCCCCTCCGTACTTTCTCGCGTCGCCTTGATCCCACATCCACCAGCGTTAGGAGCCATCGTCGACTGGGTCACCAGTGCGCCCGGGGCCGACTACTTTGATGGCACTGCATCCATGCTCATCTTTATATACTACATTGTCGCGGTCGTCCTCAACACCATCCTGTCGTGCATGATCTGTTATCGCATCGTGCGGCATGGTAGGAAAGTCCAAGTATATCTCGGTTATGAATACGCCTCCCTGTACTTTTCCATCGTCACGCTCTTCGTCGAGTCTGTGTTTCCGTACACGATTTCCGGCATCGCGTTCTTGGTCTCGTTGGGGATTGGTAGTCCGACCTCGATCGCATTCATCTCGGTGTATTTCCTGATGATGGTATGTGGATGCGTCCAATCCGTGCGAGCGCTGGCTCACCGGCAACGGACCGACCTAGTGCATCTCACCCCAGATATTGATCCTCCGCGTGGTCATGGGAAGGGCGATGTGTGATCAAACATTCAGACGGTCCCCCTCGACGGTCAAGTTTACCCCCGAGAGCAGCGTGGAAACGATGACGCGGCCATTTGACAGTGATGTAACGACAGTGCACTTGCGAACGCTGCCAAACGTCTACCTCGGAGACGGCAAAGTGTGACACGCCGGTCAGAATCTGGATTCCAACCTTGGTCCCCTCTCTTGTCATTCCATTCCTTGCTCGTGTTTTTCACCTAAAATTGCTGGCTTGATGACAATTGTTCGCATCGCCACCTTCCTATCATTATCCAGGTCGTTCGACCCACTATTTAAGGACATATCATATTACGCGTACGGTAACAGACCGTCATTCGCACTACGGAATATTTGAGGCTCGTCATATCACAAAACCTCGTTGTATAGACATTCTCCACTCCCGTGAAGGGTTTAGCGCCATAAGGATGCTCCAGACATTCTGTGGCAGTTTCTGCAATTGTATCGGATCCAAAGCTATAGACATGTCTCGAGTAAAGTCAGCCACACGCCATCATTTTCGTGCCAGGTGAGAATTGCACAATCACAAAACTGAAGATCAGTTTACATCTCACGGTGAATCAAACGTGTTATCGCGCCCGGATCGGAATCGAGATGCATCCTCGGGCGGTATTCGGGGGGGTGGTAGTAGCAAACGATCTCATTGGACCGTCGTCGCCTCGATCCAATGGAACGCCCGGTCCGGCGTCTGGAGGAGCGAGGTGGCGTCACCTACTCGGACCGCCAAAACCCGCTGAGAGCGCAGACCTAAGGGGACGGTAGTAGAGGCTCGGCGGTCGGAAGGGCCAGGCACCATGGACGGGTAGGTCCCTAGTGCGGTTGTGTAAACAGTCCAGACCTGGACCGCCACGCGGACAGTTACGCCAAAAACGCCTGAGCACTGATAAGTACTGATTCCCTGGACGCGTATAGTCCAGTGTCCCGAGTAGTATCCAGGTGACTCGAAGCCGTAGGGCTTAGCACAGGGCACAAGACTCCCAGCCTCTCAGGAACCTCTTGGAACTCTCGTCGTGAATTTATCCTTTTCGTGTGCGTTTTCACGTCTCTAGGACCCTCTTTGCGTAATCTCTTCAAGTTTTTCCTAGCAAACGCTGCGCAGGAACTCGACATATGGCGGCACTCGAGTGAGTGTGTTTATCTATTTTGGAAGTTGTCAAGCGTGTACGCGATAAGTCGCTTCGTCTTCTAGTTACTCTCGACTTTTCATCGCGGCATCCCAAACAAACTTTGCTTTCATCCTCAGGTCCCGTAAGCTATGTCGTCATAGTACTCGTGGATTTCCCTCGTGTCCTGCTAGTGGCGTTGCCTACTTCAGATGATTCTTCCCTGGGAGAGCCAAGGTTTTTGTGATATAAACCTGGCGAGGTGCGCCCTCTCGATTCCTCACATTCCCCCATAAACGGCCATGACTGTATTCGAATCGTCCTCATCTTCCGGGCCCTCCTCCGAGCCCTCCTCGTCTGGAGACCTCTTCCAAAACGCGTTCTACATCGGGGTCAACTTGGAGAACATCCTGTACGGTAAGTCCGATCGGACCCTCTGCGAGGCGAAGCATCACGGCTCTCGTGTAGGAATCGAGCTCTTCCTCTACTTCAAGACGATGCGGATCCTGTTGACCACTGGAAAAGCGCGCAAGAAGTCCAACGTATTTTTCGCTGTGTTCAGCAGTGCGATGTTGTTCTTGGTGACCATCTGGGTAGCCGGCCAAGCATTGTTTGGCGAAAAAATGTGGATATTGGACGAACCCTACGAAGGAGGTGCCGAAGTGTACTACAAGGAGAACATCACTGTCTGGTATGTGGACTGTGGGACGACGGCGGTCGTCTTGCTGCAGCTTATGACGGACGGCCTCATGGTGAGACTTGCGTGAGACCGTCAGGACGTATGCTCACTGGTTTCGTTGATATCAGATCTACCGATGTCGGATCATTTGGAACAGCTATCGCGTCATCGTCATCCCCATCATTTTATGGCTGGCTTGCCTCGGTAGGCATCCTCTCCGTGCACTCGCAGCATTTTGATTCGACATCCACCAGCGTTGGGCATCATCGTCGACTGGGCCACCAGTTCGCCAGGGGGCGACTTCTTCAGCGGCTTCGGCGCCCAACTCGGCTTTGCATACTACACCGTCGCGGTCGTCCTGAACACGATCCTGACGTGCATGATCTGCTTCCGCATCGTGCGACACGGCAAAGCGGTGCAAGAACACCTCGGCCGCGACTACGCCTCCCTGTACTTTTCCATCGTCACGCTCTTCGTCGAGTCCGTGTTCCCGTACACGATCGCCGGGATCGCGTTCCTGGTCTCGCTGGGGACGGGCAGCTCGACCTCGATCGCGTTCGTCTCGGTGTATTTCCTGATGATGGTGCGTAGCACACACACCCAACCGTGCGAGCAGCCGGGCTCTCATCGTTCAACCCTCCCGGCAGTGCATCTCGCCCCAGATGTTGATCCTCCGCGTGATCATGGGGCAGGCGATGGACGACCAAACGTTCAAGCGCCCGACCTCGACGGTCAAGTTTAGTCCCGAGACCGGCGTGGGGACGACGACGCAGCCGCACGATGCGAGTGGTGCGAAAGTGCATCTGCAGACGTTGCCGAACGTCTATATCGAGGACGGTAAAGTGTAGCATTGTACGAAAATGGGTACCCTGGCGAGATGGTGGCCGTGAGGAAGCGGTGCTGACGATGTGGACAGGGCAGAGGATCTCGAGGTTGCTGTACTAGTATTGTAACGATGATACATATGTAAAATTGGTAGCTGTTGGTAGGACTGATCTGTACTGCGACTGCAATATCCGGAGTAACGCCGTGGAGAGCGTACCAATGACATCCTCGATTCAATGAACGTCAATCTGAATGGTCCTGAGTCCAGCATAAATACGAGTTAAAAATGATGTACGATACAAAGGGTATACGATAGCATCGGCTGTACAATCCATGGCTACACGGGCGTCCATCACGCCCACGGATTGTGATTGCCCTCTCCCTCTGGTATCCCAAATCCATACCGCAGCCCGTCCACATGGGCATCTGGTGGCGGCGTCTGCTTACCATCCGACTGCTGCACACCCGCGTCGTCCGCGGTGATCACAACCCGCACGCCCGACCCCGCCACACTTCCCTGAACCCGTGCCAGTGTCCCACCGTCGGCTTCGTCACCCTCGTCCGCCCTCACCCTCACCCCCTCCCCCGCGCTCTCCTCCTCCCAAACCCGTATCAACACCGGCGAATGAGGCGACCGTGGCGCCCTCGACGCTGACGGCACGTCCGCCGCCACGACCAAGTCCACCGCGTCCTCTGCCACAAGCGGTGCGTGTCCCGCTCGTTTCGACATCCGTGGCGACGAGGACGCCGAGCGGGTCGTGGCGGCAGAGACAGAGCGCGAGATGACGGGGGTCGTGACGGCAGAGGAGAGGCGATGGGGGAGGTGCGGTTGTGGTGAGAGATACGTCCGAGCGGGCGCTTGACTGGACAACGCCGGTTTGTCGGACGTCTGGCGCGGCGAGCCCTCCGGGGTGCGTCCGGACCAAGGGGAGCGGCCCGCATCGCACGGCGCGTCGTCCCCGTCGTACGGCCTTACTTGCCGCTTCCCGTTCTGCGTCGCACCGTACCCGGTGGCACACCCGCACCCATCGGCCCTGCTAAACCCGCTCGAGACGATCTCGCGCACGACCCGCTCCTCCTCCGCCCACATCGCCCTTCGCGCCTCCTCCGAACTCACGTCCACGACGGGGTACAAATAGTCTCCAAACACGTAGCTTTTCGCGTCCTCGTACAACAGCTCGTCAGCAGCCACCAACGCGTCGCCAAACGTCAGCGCGTACGCGTCCTCGTCCGCCCCGTCGACGTCGTCTCCCAGGACACCGCGTTGAGACGGCCCATCCTCGTCGGCCGCCGCGGCGAATAACGGCGCGGTGACGTCATCGTCGGCCACCTCGGGCAACCAGTACTTGCGCCGCCCACCGGAGGCGTAGCGAAGCCCAGCCCGAATCCGGCGGTCCCTCGCCGCGCCGATATGCATCGCGCCCTCGCTGGGCTCGAAGGCACGGTAGTTGATGCCTTTCCCGCGGAGGGTGGCACGCGTGTCTTCGACGAGGTCCTTGAGCCCGACGGCGTCTCGAAGGGCATAGCCGAGCGCCATGCGTGCGACGTAGATGGGTGGGCGGTTGCCGGCAGGGGGTGTGATGAAGTCGCGGTAGGAGAAGGCGTACATGTGTGCGGCGGCGAAGAAGGGCATTTCGATGCAGATGAGGGTGTCTGTGAGACCGAGCGAGATGTGCTCGCTGTCGGTGTAGGGACCGAGGCGGGTGATGACGCGGACGGCGACGAGGAAGGAGACGGCGATGGATTGCCAAAAGGAGAAGAAGAGGATGCCTTTGACACACAGGAACTTGGGAACGGGGCTTGGGATGTGTGAATGGGTGTTATGGCGTTGCGAGGGGATGTGCTCACCGGAAAGGTTTCAGGTCGTCGTGAACACACATCCAGAACACGGCGAGGCACCACAGTGCAAGACATATCGACATGTTGTACACGATGGAGACGTACAGGTATCCACTACGAGCACGAAAGTCACCTTCGTTGTATGTACCGGTCGCCTTCATGATCAGACTGGCAAGGGCGAGAAGGGGTTTGACTTGGACGTATTCTGTGTATGGCTGAACGTCAATGGAAAAGTGGACGACCGAAAGATAAGCTTTACGTAGAATGCCCCGCTTGAGGAACAAGAATGTATATGGATCACTCGGATCGATTTCGCCGCGCCATAGATTCACGGGAAAGACGGCGGGGATAGGTGGTCGACCATGCAAGAGGATAAGGAGCGAGCGCTCGCCGCCAAGGTAATCGAGAAGAAGGACAAAGAAACAATATATGACAAACGCCTGAGATAGCATGAGCAATGACAGACGATATCAGATGAGACACACCTCGTAAATGTCGCGTACGACGTCGATGAAGAAGGCAGCCTCCAAGGAGAAAAGCGAGATGAGAGAGGCCACGGCGTACAATGGGACCATGACCATGATTCGCACGACCGCTCTGAAGACGGGCCAGTGAGCAAGCTTATCGAGGACGATCGGGGATGACGCACCGCTGGAGAAGAGGTTTTCTGTAGTTGCGGAGTTGAAGCCATATCGACACACCGCTGACAGCGACCGCGACGATGGTAGAGACGCCTGCGAGAGCGAGAACCGGGAATGGGAGACTCGAGCCAGAGCCGTGACCGAGTTCAATGTCTGCCATTGGTAAAGTACGTTACAAGTGAAACGACTGTGCATGACTAATACTCGAATAAATACGGTCTTATCGTCCGCACACACAGCTACTATTACAATGGCGAAAAGGAAAAATGCCCTTGTCATTGAACAGTTAGTGGTTTACCGTGTCCAGCATATCCGAAAGGACCTTTCACAGTCCACAGTGACAAAAGGGACCCAAGAAGAAAACGGTGCACCAGAGGCCTGAAGATCCCCAATCGCATGATGCAAGGCCTCTGCAGCTCGCCTACTGTCTGGGACTCTGCCATCCCAAAACAGACTTGTGTAAACGTCTTTCGTAACTCCCGGCGCATCGTCGCGATCACTCTGCGTACCCCGCACCTAGAAGCATTCCTGCTGCAAGATGGATCGCTTCGTCCAACGGTTTCTCGTCTCCCGCGGCAGTCTGGCATGCGGAGAGGAACGCGAGACACCACCCCCTCGAGGGCGGGGCAATAGTGCTGGATGTGCGGAACGGAGGTACTCGCGACGTACACAACGCTTTAAACTTTCTCACCAAGGGTATGCCGTTCTCTTCAGCGCTCGTGTCGAACAGGATATGGGCCAATAAATGGAAAAAATGAAGACTCACTGTGACATCCGTGGGTTTGTCAAAGAAAGTCGAGCATAGACACAGTTCGATACGTGATGACCGCAACCAGCTTTGTCCGAGTGATTCGTCACGTGGCCATTCTGGACGGGACTCCGTCATCTCGCACGAGATCGGGGAAGGATCGGTTGGGCGGATATGACAAACAGGGATAGGGATGGGGCCTCCGCCATAGTGGCGTTATCACGCATTGGCTCACGCACAGAGGGCAAGGCAGATACCGTTTTGCTCTGGGCGGGCTGGGACGTCCATTGGGGTACAGTGCGCTACTTTGAACATCCCTACTTCTCAAGAGACGTCGCTGCCGCATTGCACGACCTCGGCGCGAAGATCGTTGGCGTGGACATACTCAACCCAGACGAAACCCCTTCCGATGAGAACGCGGTGACCGTAGAAGGGTGGGGAATGCATGAAACACTACTGAGCCACGACGCACTTATTTGCGAGAATTTGACGCGGATTGGGGAGCTGAACAGCGCTGGGAATGATAGGGAAGAGGAGACGTGGATGAGTTTGACGCCATTGAGCGTACACAATGCAGACGGTCATCGCTCAATGGTATTTGCTCCATGCTAGGGCCTGTGAGGTTCAAATGATAAGGGTCAATTGTATAGAAATGGCACCTGACCGCGACGCACTCCATCCAACTGCAACTTCCGGGTTAGTGCAATAATGGCGGTGGGTGTCAGTGACTGACATGCGGGTTTCAGGGGTTCCACAGCTTGTCCACACTCCCGGAGGTTGAAATACGTTGTTCTGTTCGTCCATTCTCTTTCTTCACCCGTTCTTTCCTTACTGTAATATGTCCAACTCTCACCAGGCCGAGTCTATCGTCCGACACCAGTCGACACGGACTACTACGTCCAGCGCACAACACGCTTCTCAGCTCGAGTTCGCCAGCGATTCCACTCCAGCCAAAAGAAGTTTGGTTCAAACTTGGCTTACGTCTCCACGCCCCAGGACTACGAATCAGCTCGCGAACAACTTAGTGACGAGATGGAAGGTCGCTGGTTGGGTGCGATGCCCGTCGGGGAATTTCTTGATACATTCCTCTCTACTGCCGATGTACCGCTACCAGAGAATCCGTTCCAGGGAGCCCAGGAGAATGGGCCGGATAGCGGCCGTTACGCGCCATTTGTGAGTAGCCTCTGTAGCCAATTACACCAGGCGACGGTCCTCCTCTTTCAGATCGGCGCGATTCAGAAATGGATTCCGCACCTTGTCGCGGTGAATACGAGCAACAGAGAGGACACGTCGAACAAGCTAAAACTCAAAACGGATACCTCAATCACAGTCGCGACTGCCCAGTCCCTGACAGGACTGATTTCTCTAAAATGGAACTTTGGATAGAGTTCAAGAGCAACGATAGCGTCGCTTTCCACGATTTTCCAGCAAATATCGCAGAGGAAGCGCGTCGTTCCGCGATCCAGTCAGGGTTATTCACCACGGCTACGACGGAGGGAAAGTCGATCCGAGGCCAGCTGTCGCATTATACTGGTGCTCACCACAGCGTACAATTCCGCAACTTCTCGTTCTCGGTGCTAGTCGAAAGCCACAACGCTCGATTTCTGCGATGGGATCCATCCGGTGCTGTCGTGACTGCTGCCTTCGACTACCGCACGAGGCCCGAGCTTCTAGCCGAGTTTTTGTGGGGGTTTGACCACCTTTCTGCCGAGAAACGTGGGCACGACATCACTGTCCAACCAGCGGACCTTGCATCCGAAGTCGCCGCACGCGTAAGGCAGAAACTGGGGGTCAGGCACAACGATACGGCGCTGTACAGATACGAGTTGTCTGGCATGTCTAGCTTAGGCTATGCGTATGGCTCTAAGCCGTCAACGCAAAATCGGTCGCTCGTCAGCCGGTGCACTCGAAACCTACCTGTAGTCTGGATTCCAGTCCAGGACGGTATCGTGAAGGAGGGACCCTGGTGTGAAGAGCGGATCATCTACATGAAAGATACCTGGTGGTTCCTGTCCAGCTCGTCGGATATCAAGGGTGATACCTGAACACGAGATCTACGAATTACTGCATTCTGAACGGACTCCCAACATTCCCGAGCTGGTCGCCGGTGGTGACATTGGTGGCGGAAAGACACGAACACAAGAGTTTGTGAATGCTTCTTGGCTATGCGTGAAACCACGGATCTCGCCGTATCAGCACTACCGGCTATTCCATGGGGTCGTCGGCCGAGCACTTTACAAGTTTCATTGTACGAAACAGCTGGTGAGGGGTATCTTCGATGCGCTTGAATGTACGGTTCCTGCATGTCCTGACTGTCATTTTTAACGAACCATGATACAGTGCATTCGCATGCTTTCGAAAAGGCAAAGATTTTACACCGCGACATCATACTGACAGAAGATGGCCGAGGTCTACTAATTGATTGGGAGTTGGCGAAATTGGTGGATGACGTTGGAAGCAGACGTCCTGATCGCACTGTAAGACATCTAGTGCCATGATATTATTTGATTAGTACTAATCGCGTTCAACTTGACTAGGGAACATTGCAGTTCATGTCTGCCAACCTCCTTCAGAACCCCGGCAAGATGCATCAATTTACGGATGACCTTGAGTCGTTCCTCCATGTCCTCGCATGGATTACCCTGCGTTACGTGCCTGCCTGTGACACGCATTCGGCTAGTAATCGTGATGAAGACCTCACCACGTTTGATGAGGTTTTCCCGAACCCAGGAGACTTAGAACGTGGTGGTCATGCTAAGGCTCATGCCTTGGGTCTAGGTGTCTATCCATCTCAGAAGTTTCAACCTAGAACACCCACCCCACTCATGAAGCTCCTTGCAGCCCTACGCTTACCTTTCAAGTTATTTTACGGGGAACCTCCAAGTAATCGAAAGAAGATCGACGTCCCGCGCGACCAGCTGGACGACGAGCTCGTCGCGTTGCGCGTCGCCGTTTCTAAGTATGATAGGGATATCGCGTCTCTCAAGACGGCTTGCCTGTTCCTTGATAAGACGAGACATGCCTTGGACGAAGAAGTGTGGCCTGCGGACGACAAGGCAGACGAAAACCTACCGAGCAGTTTCGCCAAAGCGAAGAAAACTCGGGTAAAAACGACCCAGCGTAGGATTAGCCGTTTGGCGAATTTGACAGGGACATCATCGAGGGGCTCGAAGCGTGGGGCTAGTCTAACGTTGGAACAGGGCTCAAAGCACCGTCGTCGTACGCCTGCTACGTCTGAGGTCCACACATAGTACGGGGATGAAGTAACCAGATGTATTTGTTTGTGATTTTCAAGGATAGACAATCTGCCATGTACAATATCATCAGGGAAAATTTAAGGGAATGATAATCAATGATAATGGTAGATAATGGATTATATGGAATTATAATCCATTATATACCCCCCTTTGAGGATTATATAGGATTATAATCTCTTCAAAATTTCC
>JBBPMU010000441.1:0-23058 GCA_038090475.1 Wakefieldia striispora | reverse complement strand
AACGACCGCATCGACATTGCCCTGGCCGTCGATGCAGATGGTGTTCATCTCGGACAGGCGGATATGCCAGTGCATGTCGCTCGAACGCTCCTTCCTCCCGGTAAAATTATCGGTGTATCCTGCAACAACGTAGATCATGTCAGGAAAGCTATCCAAGACGGTGCCGATTATGTGGGCATCGGGGCCGTATGGTCGACGAATACGAAGCAACTCACGAGTCCTGTCCTTGGAGTGCGGGCAGTCGGGCCACTTCTTGCAGCCTTGGATGGTACCTCCGTGAAAGCCGTCGCCATCGGTGCATTCAACCCGATTCTCTGGTTTCGTTAACTAATGCGAGCCGCCAGGCGGTATAAAGTCCAGTAACATACTGAGAACGTTGCACGGATCTGTTTCGACAACAGGGCATCGATTAGACGGAGTGGCGGTCATCTCCGAAATAGTCGCTTCTCCGGAACCATTCAAAACGGCCACGAAGCTCAGGGAATCCTATCGCTGTTGGTCGAATCCGGCTGGACAATCATCCCCGTCTTACACTGCGGATACGATTAAAGACGCGGTTGCTGATCTATCGCGCGTCATTAAGGAGACCAAACCACTCATTCACCAGGTAGCGTTGTTTCTCTATTTCATCAGCGTAGCTCATCTTGAGCAAGATCACGAACATCGTTGTGGCGAACCAATCCGCTAACGCCACTCTGGCGTTAGGTGCAAGCCCAATCATGGCTTCTGCACCAGAGGAGATGTATGACTTGAGCCGCGTCTTGGGCGCGTTGCTGGTCAATTTTGGCACGGTCAAGGACAAGGAAGCCATGTTACTTGCCGGACGGTTTGCAAACGACGCCAAGAAGCCAGTGGTGTTCGATCCGGTGGGCGTAGGGGCGACAGAGTTTCGTCGCAACGTTGCTGCCGAACTGCTCGACACTTGGCAAGTAAGCGTAATCAAAGGCAACGCGGGAGAGCTTGCCGCACTGGCTGATTCAGAGGAGGTATGTCGTGCACTTGTTCCTTCACATGACATACGTGTCATAACGGATCGTTTTCAGGTGAAAGCCAAGGGTGTCGATAGCATTGGTGTCGGATTTGCCGATCCTCCGACGTTTGTCAGGGACCTAGCCAGGAAGGAACGTGAGTCGGTCGTGAACCCATTGTCTTCTGCATGTATATACACGTCTCCAAATTCCAGGATGCGTCGTCGCTCTCACAGGGGCCACTGATTGGGTTTCTGACGGAACTACCGTCGTGAAACTTACAAATGGACATAGATTACTCGGTGACATCACTGGCTCTGGATGTCTGGTGGGCACCTGTATAGCCACGTTCTGTGCCGCAGCTTCGGAGCTGGGAAAGAACCAAGATGGCACCGCGAAACTTGTGAAAGGCGATATGTTGATGGGAGCGGTCGGCGGGTATGTTTGCCAAACTTACTGTTTGTCGTTTGACCTTACACGTCAAAAGCATTCTGGCACTTAGCATTGCAGGAGAACGTGCCGCACTGCGACCTGACGTCCAGGGATCGGGAACGTTCCTGCCTGCCCTTATAGATGAACTCTATAACTTGACGCCGGAGACAGTCAAGGAGTATGGTAGAGTCGAGGTGGTAACCGTATGATAACGGACGTCTCTGCAATAATACAAGTCGGCTGCACTACTCGCCTAGCAGGATACAATGTAAGCTATCCCAGGGCGCTTCATTTGCTAATGTCATTGGGGACGTCGAGGATCTTAGTGAACGGCATCGACGGCGTTGGCTGGAGCCAATTCTTCTCGTCATAGTGTGCATGGGGTGGACTATCGATCATATGGAATGTGTACGCATAGCGAGTCTGGTTGCTCGTATTTCGTTCAGATTTGTGCAACACGCTGCCGTGGATCAACACCAGATCGCCTGTGAAACGGCCTCTAGACACATATCGGTAAATAAGGAAATATGAACTGACCCGGTTCGCAAGTTTGTAAAACATAGCCGCTACTTGCGGTGTCGCACTTGGCGTTCGAATTGGGAAGGGGGGGTGGGCAGATGTCCTCAAACCCAGTTCCACCCTCGGACTTGCGCACGAAACGTTTGGTGATCTGTGTGGTAAGATGCGATCCTGGCAGGAAAGAAAGTGCACCGTTGGATTGCGTGCACCTTTCCAGCGGTATCCAGAATCCGATGGCAGTAGGAGGCGAGGTATACTAGAGCAACCGTTACATCAGCGGAAGCCACGAGATAAATCTACCCACGAGGAACATGCTTCAGGTGGCGGGACAAGATAGCAAGGTAAGATGACATTACGATCCACCAACTACGCCGACTCACGAATCGTTGTGTTCAGGGACTAATCGGCTGTCGTGAGGATCAATGACATAAACCAAATACAAGCCCAATTACCAGCGCCGCCAATCTCTGGCTGTTTGAAGATGACCATCGATTGGAGGGCTGTCACGGCAGATGATCAAACGGTAACGGGACTTGAGACCTCACTAGAAACCGACTCACCAACCGGGTCGCGATGGAACTTGAGATCTCTCACCAGGGCCTTCAACTTGTCGTTCTCTAGGGTCACCTGCCGGAAGACCGGATCGAGTATATGCAACGCTGCAACACGTCAGTCCCTTTAGTAAACAGCCCCAAAGTGACAGCACACCATGCCCGATCTTATTCACTGCCTTGGTTTTATCCCTAGTAAGCCGACCATTCTCGTCCACGGCGTCTTCCTCTAGGAAGTAGCGTATCTTATCACCCGAGTTGAGGAAATAGTCGTCGCCGACGTGGTTCTTATCACTCGTGGTGAACTTCGTCTGACGGTTGAACCGAACGTTGTCAATGATTTTCCTTGGTCAAGCCTGTGATCGAATACTCACAAATGGATGGTTTTCTACACTGAAGTCATTTAATAGATCTTTCGAGCGTTGAAGTAAAGATGAGACCTGATCTTGCGACAAGAAACTTGGAATGCAAATGTAACTGTCAACCACGTCGCTTCAGATCGCTGTTTATACACGAAACAGGATGGAGTCACCCCTCTCGATGAAACTAAACAACGCAATCATTATTAGCGAGTGCAGAAATCCACGCGCTGACAGATCCGGATATACCACACTGACCTTATCTAGTTGTTCCTGTGTCAGGAATTCCATAATGTCGATGGAAACTATGATCGTCGATATCACCGATCCTGATCGGAGTTCTACCACTGATGGTTGAACCAGACAAGCAACGGTAGCCGTGAGATTAGCAGATGGAAATCGGAAATAACAGGTGGCCGTGCATCAATTATTGTGCATAGTGATGAGTACAATAAGATTATAGTCACAGGTACTCGATGGTATTAGGCTATACTGTACAGGAAGCTCAGTTGAAGCGCAAAACATCGTTTCAGACCTCTGAATCCGCTGCGTTGTCATCTGCATCAATATTTTCTCCACTGGCCAGGCGTTGAATAAGATGATCGATCTTTGTTTTGTGTATCCGGTGGTGTTCCTGCCACCCTTTCCAGGGATGATGAGGATGCTGCGATGAATCCGCTCACGAATCGAACTTGTGGAAAAATGTGAGGTAGGCATACCTGTCTCCCAAAGGCTTGAAATATTTTATCCGACGTGCCCTCGGGCTTTGTGACAAAATATTTGGCGAGAAGGATGTCGTCTGAGCGAGAATACCGCATCTTCTTTTCGGGTGGTTGTGGTAATGGATCATCACCTTCTGTCCTGTTCAATTCATGTTTGTGGCGACGCCAAAACTTCATCCACGATGCACGGGAGTGGTGTGGCGCCTGTGAGGAGAATGAGTGATATACAATATTCATCATGCATATAATGACCTTCGTAGCAACGTCTTTCCAGAACGCTACCATGTCAAAACGATCCTGAGATCTGCTCGAAAGTAAACGAATCAGCAAACGATTTAGACGTTTTCTTCTAGACTCGACGTACTTCCTGTACTCCATGAAGCGAACCAGGAATGTAACGTCCTGTTCCGTGAATGCGACTCCTTTACCTGTCGTGCTCCTGAATAACGCCCTCGGGGGAGTCGGAGAGCGATTACGCGGTTGATTACCCTCCTGCTGTAATCGTTGCTGCGCCGCTGCTATGATCCCCGGGCCGGTGCTAGTACGGAGCGGTTCTTCCACTTCGTTCTGACCTTGTTCTCCTTCTTCCTGGGGTGCCATCGAGTCACCAAGATCCATGGAATACCCACCGAGTCTGATTTGATGCTTGTTACAGTACCGACGCCAGGAATAAAAGCTGTTGAGATGTTAATCAATGTGCAAGAGTCCAGGGACGTGAATATTCACGTATGATGTGGGGCCTGGATAGCGAATGGTGAGCAAGTGTAGTTGTATGCTAGGAGGAATGACAGACCTTCACAGCAATCCTCTCACATATTTCTCTCAGGCTGAGAAAAGGTGGGTTTAAGGCTTTCGCGCTTCGAAGAGGAACAAAGAACAGACCTGAGTACCAGGCCTTGCTCCTGACAATAATCAATGTATCTCTTGAGGTATAATACATCATCAGATGTGAAAAGGTTTCCACCATAGGTACTCTTGATTACGCGATTTGGGGGTGTAGGAGATCGAGCAGGGGGATTCCTTCGATTGAGGACAAGTGTAGAAGGCGGCGCGGCAGGGGTTCCCTGCTAAGCTTTCAGTCATATGTGCCAACCGTCAGTATATTATAAACGTGCCTGGTTCCGAGTTCGTTTACGACCACGAGATTTTTCACCCGCAGCACTGTCGACAGGAACATTAGACGAACCGGTCGCAGAAGGGCCCGGATCGTGGATGTAGGGTGGAGCTTGTTCGTAAGGTTGCTCGTACTGAACGCGAAGAGATCAAGCCACACGAGACAGTGTGTATGGATTGGGGGACTAACCGTTGCAGGATCGTAGGCATACTCGCCTGGAGGAGCAGTCGCCCACTCTGTTTGTTCGTCTCGATACCTATAACCGTAAGGTGGGGCGCTGGGCCCCGCAACCATGTGAGGTGGAGGCTGCTCAAAGCCAGTGACCCAGGGACCATCCCGATATGGCTGCGCGGGGCGAGGGAGCAATCCCGAAGGGGGTTGAGGAGGAGCCATGTGAGTCTGTTGAGGTGCAATGGCGTTGGGGGCCTGCCATGACTGAGGTGGAGCTGCGGTGGGTGGCTGCATGCCGCGGGGGTGTATCGGGTGACCGTATACAGGGTAAGCATACGAAGTCTGGGGTGGTGGGTGCACAAGGGAATCAGCTGGCCCTATGGTCGCGAGCGCCTGAGGATGGGGGGGAATAGGTGGTAACTGAGACACTTGAGTAGCCGAACCTGGATCGTTCTGGGGCGGGACAACGGGTGGAGGATCGACCCTGCGAAGACGTTGATCTCAGAGAGAACATGGAGTGCGTGAAAGGACGAATACTTTTCGGTGCCGATGACTTTGCAGCCGGCCCAGTTGTTTTGAAAAGTCTGTAGTGCGCTAGCACGGACGCACTCATGGACCCAGCGAGAATGGAGCACGATCTTGCCCTTCTTACCGGCATATTGGCGAAAAAGGTTTTGACCAGACTCTTTGTGGGGGTCGACTAGGATGTGGATAAATATAAGCGACAGAGGGGAAGCAGGAGAGATCGATGTAGACTTGCCTAAAATGTAGGGGGTGCCACTGTAACTAGGTGATACGGCGCCGCCATGTTTCTGAGGGGTATTGACATGAAGTAGGATGGGTAAGAAAAGACATACGGTGATGAGGTCTACAAGGTCGTCTCTATCGTCGACGTCTTTCTCGATGTAAATGGTGAGGGGTGTGCCCATCATGGGCTCAAGAAAGAGGGAGGCATTGTGTGGATCGGAAGCAGGCGGGGGGGCAGTCTGAGAGTGAGCGCGTCTGGCAGAGCGGGCTGGTGCCATGGGTCTTGGCCAGGACTGGTTTTGATGTACCTTGAGAAGAAAGGCGAAAGAAAGACAGCCACCCAAAATCAAGTCACGCAGTTGTCACACTCTCAAATTTGGAAACTAACCAGTGGTTGGAGTCCTGCAACGGAGTTTGAATCACGGCTCACTCGGCCATCAACAATGGGACAATAAGCCCAATGAAACAAATTAATTAAATAATTGATGACACAATAATATAGTGTTGTGCCTTGTTTGGGTGTATCAACATTGGATAGCGGAGTGTAAAAATGTATTATCTAGTTTCCCGCCAAATTCACCCGCAAAGAACGACAAGCCAAAGCAGATACTCTCTATCGCGTCTTTCTCACTATGGCCAACGTCGCCGGCCGTAAAAAATCGATCGCGTCCAACCCCGGCCTAGTAATCGAAACACCCGTCGCTAATAACAATATCCTCAACAAGGCAGCCTCCGCATCCACCTCCCTCTACCAGCAATGCTCTTCCCTAAGGGCTCGTCTCTTGCGCATTCCCAATTTCTCCCATTTCTTCATCCTCTCCTCCCCCAACGGCAACCTCCGTCAGTCGACCGATCCAGTCACACAACTTTGGGATTGCTTCACTCTCGGCATCCCCCTCTGTTTTCTCTTCAACCTCCTTCCTCCTCCCACTCGCCCTATCGGCGAGATTAGCACGGATCCAGCGACGTTCGATGTCTCCAACGAGAAGGAGAAGAAGCGCGCAATCGCTAAATTCGCCATGCGTTTGTCTGAAATTAACAACTGCGAGCGTTTCACCGTTTCCGATTTGTGGGATCGCCATTCTACTGACGGCCTCGTCAAGGTGTGCAGTCCCCCGTCGTGCGTCCGTTCGTAATCTTGACACGACCATAGGTTGTCAGCACCGTCACCACCCTCGTCGACCTCTTGCCTTCCGATGTCTTCGAGCCAGTTCCAATATCTCCCCCTCTGCTTGCATCGCAAGAGTCGCTCGATTCTTTTGCGAGCCATTCGTTGAATACCACTGTCGCTCCAAATGCACACGACGCCGCCCGGAATAACATCATCAGAGAGATGGTGGAAACCGAACGCAAGTATGTACAGGATTTGGAGGTCATGCAGGTAAGGACGTGTCTTCTTGCTCCGCTCTCTCCGCACTCACTCGAGTCAGAAATATGCGACCGCACTCTCGCAAAGTAATACAATAGACCAGGATACCATCCATCTCCTCTTTCCCGGTCTCAACAAGTTATTGAACTTCCAGAGAAAGTTCCTAATTCGCCTCGAGAGCACCGCCGAACTGCCTTGGGAAGGCCAACGTTGGGGCCTGCACTTCCTCGAAAACGTTAGTCTTTTGTCCCCTTTTTGGTTCTTCACACTTGCTTAATGCGGCCCTTTCATTCTCTCCATCTTGTCCTCTATTTGGAACAATAGGAAGACGAGTTCGCAGTGTATGAGCCTTACTGTGCCAACTACACCAATGCAGCGGACATCATGATTAAAGAGGAGCAAAATTTGTCGGTATGTCATCTCCACTGGTTCTACCACCCAGTTCGGTTTCCATGCAAGCCAGTTGGTGTGACGACAGGCGACATCTGTCATGTCTAAAAATAGCATTTCTGACGTTTCCATTTTTGCAGGTCCACAACAGTTTGATCAACGCCAAATCGGAACTACCTGCTTTCTTAATCAAACCCGTCCAAAGAATTTGCAAATATCCACTGCTCCTTGATGTCAGTGATCTCCCCCTTCCTTTGATTCCATCTTTTCATTTGCGTCTGTAGTCCCTAGTCAAGGCATCGACCGTCGTTGATTACCCACACTACGAGGAGCTTCAAGCAGGTTCCGCCGCGGCGAAGCGAATAACAGATAAGATTAATGAAGCACAGCGTCGCGCGGAGAACAATCAAACTGTACGAAATCTCGAAGGTCGTGTCAAAGACTGGAAGGGTCACCATCTGTCCAACTTCGGCAATCTCCTCTTGGACGATATCTTCACTGTCACCAAATCGGAAGTCGACCGAGAGTACCACGTCTTCCTTTTCGAAAAGATTATCTTATGTTGCAAGGAGGCACTTCAGCCACCTCCGAGTGGTAAACGGACCACCAAAAACAACTCGATCCTGAAGAAGCAACCCACCCCTTTGGTCGCGTCTGCCCCTGGGGTACCGAATAAGAAGAAGGACACTCCACTCCTTCTGAAGGGTCGTATCTTCCTGAACAATGTAACTCAGACCAGTCCCAGTTCGCCGAGAAACTCGGTCGGTGCGTGTGTGAATCTCACATCGCGCAGCCCGCAAATTAACATTTCTACAAGGTTCTTCTACTATCAATCCTTACTCTCTTGCTGTATGGTGGCGAGGTGATGATGATGTAGAGTCCTTCACTCTCCGCTGTCGCTCGGAAGAGCAGTTAAAACAGTGGGAGACACAGATCAACAGACTCATCAGGGAAGTAGCAACTCGAAGGGCCTCGGATCGAAATGTCTCGCAATTCGTCGCGCACAATGGTCATGCTTCCATGTCCCCTTCAATTACACAACGGTCCCCACTTTCCTATACCCACGACCGAGCATCGTCCTCGATATCGCACGTCCAATACGTGAATAGTCTACCCCCTCATCCAGCTAGCGGTCGCCATCGCCCGAGCCCTTATTCAAGCGAGGAACAAGTTTCTATCGCTTCATCTTCTGCATCGTACCCCAGCAGTGGTTACCTCGGACAGGTTTCTGCTGAAGGATTCGAATTTGACCCCGAAGACGAGTATGAAGATTATCCGCCATCGAGTATGCCCTCATCAGGGCGCGGTACTCCATTAGGTACACAACGCTTGACTGGACAAATTCTTCAGCCGGACCGCGATCCCTTCCCTGCGCATGATCATCCTCGAGCTCGAGCAGACGATACCAACGGTCATATGCATGCTCCGTGGAGAACTCCCAATGGTGCCCAGCCTTTCTCCGGCGCCGTTGGCTCCGTTTTATCTTCTTACCACCCGCAAATCACGCGCATGAGTTCTGCCGCAAGCGCAACGGATTCTGGCTTCGGTTCCGGTTCTCGACCTCCTCGTATTCCCCTGCACACCCAATTAAGTTCCCACAAGTCCACGGGCGCATATGATCAACCTGCTACACCAACCTCCATTAATAGTATCCCCGTCGCTCCGCCAGTTGGCCGGTCCAGGAGTGCAAGTCAACCTAGCGCATACATTCCACAAACATTCCCGCCTCCCATTCCTAACACCGCATGGACACACCGTTCGCAGACCTCGACGTTGGAAAACAAGCGCGGCAGTGGCTCAAGCCAATCCACCCGCGGCTCGTCAGAGGAGTCACCGAATAGTTCGTCGCCAATAACACCATTTGGTTCCAGTGAGTCATCATTGGCAGGACCAGGGCTTCGACCATCGAGGTCGCAAACGTTTGAAATCGTGGCCACCGGTAACGGTCACCTCCCTTCTGTGAAGGTCAAGGTCCACTTCCAGGATGATATCTTTGTCATCCAAGTCCCTCGTTCCACGGAGTTCAGCGAACTCGTGGACAAGGTGGGGAAGAAGATTCGGCTCTGTGGCCCCCGTCGGGACGACACTCCGCTGAGGGTAAAGTACAAGGACGAAGATGGTGACTTGATATCACTTGGATCGACCGAAGACGTTCAGATGGCTTTTGAGTCGTTCCGCCCGGGCGGACAAGTCACACTCTACGTCATGTAGGTCACCTCACATCTGGTAATGCTATCGCCTTCCCTATTATCGCGGTATGACGTTTGTCTACTGCAACTGTTCTCGTTCCGGGCTTTTCGAGTGACACCTTCCTTTGTCGAGTTTGTCTGTTTCATTCGTATTCGTTCACCACCTTCGTTCCTTTATAAATTCTCTAACTTGCGACTCCAAGTCTACTACCAAGACTTTTGGACATCCGTTTCGTCATTCTAAATTCTTCGATGTCATTGAGTATCATATCTAAAACATGGAGGAACATCGGTCATGTATAACTCTTGATAGAACACTACATTCATTGCTACGGGCCTTGTTATATTATGATTATTGGTTACAGCAAGTCGAAACGAACGCTCGAATGACGACAATCTATGGTCTATGGAATCTTCTCTAACGTCGACTCTACAATGCATCAGGTGACAAGTCACTCAGGGTGGTGTGTAAGTCCATGACACTCATGGCGCTGTGCAACGAGTGAGCGTCGTCTCCGTACTCGGAGTGTCCATCAATGGTTTCCTGTCATTGTGTGAATTCCTGGGGCCCAGAGACAGAGCTCGGGACGCTTACATCAAAGTAATGGTGAACCAGACTGCGAGGCGCTGTAACAGGATATGACGTCAAAGATATGGTTATCAGCCCTTGCCAAGGAACTTACTGCGCGGCGTCCTTGGTAACCGACACGTCATGCCACTCTGCAGGATATGGTACGCAACCAAGCCCGACCTGTAAAGGGTAAAGTGGTCACTCGAGAAGCACAGACTCCCGCATCAAAGATCTCACCATCCTGTTTGATGTGACGCTCCAAGCCCCCGGCCACTGTCTGCGTGGAAATACTAGCACGATGACGCCGTCAGCAAACACGGACGAAAGAGAACGACGTCTGTCCTCACCTCGTAAAACCAGACGTAATCGCGGAAATGCGGATCGCCGTCCAACTTTGGATTGCCACCATTAGTGGCCCGCTTGCCCTCGACGTCGCGTCCAAAAATGTGGATGATACGGTGTTGAATTTCTTCCGCGACCTCGACCAGATTCATGTATTCACCGCTGCCTGTAGGGCATTCGACTTGAAGGTCGTCCCCATAATACTGGTAAAACCGTTGAAGACTTTCGATGAGCAAGAAATTGACGGCAAGCCCTGCAAAGACCAATGAGTGTTCGCACCTAGAGTGAGACGAGACCTTACAAATGGGCCCACGCCAGTTGGAGTTCCCACCAAACATCCCAGAGTGCGAATCGCCAGGCCAATACTTGACCTCATACCGCTCCCCATGCACATCCATACCCCAAGGTTTATCTTTGTGTAGCTTCGACAACCTAAGCAACGTTCCCTGAGTAACTCGTTGGACGAGGGTGATTGCAAGTAAACGTACGATCGGATACCGTATTCACTCAGGAACTCGTTTTCGTCTAGCATCTTCTGTAGAATGCGGACAAGCCTCTCCTTGCTGGCAAGGGCGAGTAACCGTCGTTCGCCTTTGCCACTGACTATAAAGTGTTGAGAAAACCAAATTAGAAGATTGGGTATCACATTACCCTTCATATTCGCCATATTCCGAGCCGAGACCTCCGGCCTGTTGTCGATGAACCATTCCATTCGCTTCCTGAACCCAGGGAATCGTTTGAGTACAGCGGGTTCAAGAACGAGGGTTGCATAAAGCGGAATGAGGCCAACAAGACTGCGCACAGGCAACTGGATCGAATTTCCGGGTCCGAATTGGATGACATCGTAATACATTCCGTCTTCTTCGTTCCAAAGGCTGAGCTCATTTTCTCCCGACATGTATGTCATCGCGTCGGCGATGAAAATGAAGTGCTAGGAATGGTCAGGGAAATGGAATATCCTCGAGCAATGCAACGTACCTCAAAAAATTTGGAGGCAATATCCTCATACACTGGATTATGCTTCGCAAGTTCAAGAGCCATATTCAGCCTAGACGCGCTTAAGGAAACTCGCGATGACACATCGACAAATGCTCACATGTTCAGACAATAGAATGCCATCCATGCGGTACCGTCTGCCTGACGCAGATTCCCCCCCGTGGGCAGCGGCTCGGAACGATTGAAAATTCCGATATTATCTAACCCGAGGAAACCTCCCTCGAAGACATTATGTCCCCCGGAGTCCTTTCTATTCACCCACCTGCGAGAAGACCGTCGGTCGGGTAAGAACCCCGTGAACGCGTGGCTACGTACCATGTGAAGTTCAGCAGTAGCTTCTGGAAGACCCTCTCTAAGAATGGTATGTCTTCCCGGCCGGTGAGCTTACGTTCTATCTTGAAAACTCTAAATGTGGACCTAGGGCCTATTTCAGCTCAAAGGAACGTGTTGAGTGGGAACGGCATTCACCAGGCATGTACCGGGGGATTCACGTCAGAGAAATTCCACTCATATGCGGGAATCTGCCCGTCCGGCTTCATGTACCATTCTCTAGTTAGCAAATCTAGCTGCTTCTTGGCAAAGGCCGGGTCGACGACGGCGAGGGGTATGCAATGGAAAGCAGTATCCCAAGCAGCGAAAAACGGGTACTCCCACCTAAGCAAATCAGTCGTCGATGTTGTCACAAGAATGGACAAGAGTACGCACTTGTCTGGCATGGAAAGGATGTCGTCGATGTGCATATGGCGCCAATCCTAGCGAATGGTTTAATGTGGGCCGATGAATGATCCAGAACACTAACTTGGTTGCGAATGTTTTTACGTCCAGGAGGTGGTGGTGGTTGTGCAGGGTCGCCTTCAATCCACTCTTTTTGTATGAACTGGTAATACTGCTTCGTCCACAACATGCCTCCCAGAGCCTGCCTCATGATCTGCTTGAAGTCGTCGCTCGTCGGGCCGAACACGAGTGAGTTATAGAATTCGTCCGCTTCTTGGCGTCGTTCCTCTATCACTGCGTCAAAGGCGCCTTCATCCTCCAGGTTGGTGACCTTTGACACGGACTGCGCAGTCAACCTTACGCGTACGACTGCGCATCCACCGTCGCCAGGGACATTCTGGAAGGTGTAATGCGCCGCAGATTTCGTCCCCCGTTTTCCAGGATTCACAAAAGGAGATCCCCAGTCGTCTCCTTCGGAAATCGAATGATCCGACTCGGGGGCGGCTCGATGCGACAGGATAATATGATCATGAAAAGCGTCCTTGACATATGGTGACGTATTTTTCCCTCCGTAAAGGCGGCGGAAGTTGGTATCATTCTCCGTAAAGATAAGTTCTGGTTGAATGATGACATCTTCATCAACAGCAAATGTGCCTTCCGCATCGACGGGGGGCGGAGAGGGTATACAATACATAAAGTATTTCTCCATAGCTGGATGCCGAATGCGGATATATTGGATGTCGTTTTCCGTTGCCGAACCAGTAAGAGAGGGCATGGGAGGCTTGACAGCGGGCCACGACCATGTATTTCGAAACCACAGCTGGGGAATAATATGAAGTGTAGCAGAGTCCGGGCCGCGATTGTACGCGGTGATCCGTACGTAAACACTGTTCGGATCATCTTCATCTTTTGCATACTATAGGATATGGTTCAGACAAATGCACTGCTGAGCGGGAATGAATGTCACGGACCTCCATGAAGACGTCCCAATACCGGTCGTCTTCGAAAACGGTAGAGTCTAGGATCTCGTACTCTGCCACATCTCGATCCCGATGGACATTCTCTACCACGAGTTCTTCGTAAGGGTACTTGCGCTGGGGGTACTTATATAAAAATTTCATGTAAGAGTGAGAAGGCGTCGAGTCTAGGTAATAGTAGAGTTCCTTGACGTCCTCGCCGTGGTTCCCTTGATGGCCAGTGACACCAAAAAGACGTTCCTTCAACATGCGGTCCTCGCCATTCCACAGGGAGAGCGAAAAGCAAAGCCGTTGGTGATTATCCGAGATGCCACCAATGCCATCCTCGCCCCATCGATAAGCCCGTGATCGCGCGTGTTCGTGGGGGAAATGGCTCCAAGCGTCGCCGTTTTCTGAGTAGTCCTCTCGAACAGTTGCCTGGTGCAAGTGATGGTAGTCAAAGTATCATATCGAACCCAGCTAGATCAGGCTTACCCACTGCCGGTCACTGAGATATGGACCCCATCGTTTCCAGTGACGAAGCCGAGCGCCATCTTGTTGAAGACGGTACCTCTCCGCGCCCTGATAGTCGAGGCCCAACTGCTCACTCAGCCGTTCGCGGTAGCTCTTCTGGGTGGTGTTGCCTGACACAGTCGGGCTCGCTTTTGAGACCTTTGGTGGAGGCTCCGGCTTTAGTGGTTTGGGAATCTGAATAGAAAGACGGTTTTCACGAGGGTCCACGTCGCTTGATGGTGGGGTAACAGGGTCTTCTGTGCCTCTAAAGAGTTTGTCTTGTATCGCTTTAACCGAAGTGGAGGCCATGGCAGAAGAGACAGCTATATGCTGACAGTTTTATCTCTTTGCGCCACTGGGCTAGACTCTTGACTAACGTTGTGATGTAGACTATCGAAATCTGCATGCCATCGATATGGAAGAAAAACATAAGGGGTATACAGTCGAATGTATCATTCCGCTTGGGGATAGGTTGAATGCTCGAAATCATCAGAAATTACTGTAGAGTTGCCAAAGTTAAAAGGGCATTATGTAGCTCGAGACCCGCCTGCAGATCCTATGTCAACCAAAGTCCGGCGGTGGACCAAGTGATCCGAATCAAGTCCATCGGCAAATGAGCCTCATCACCATCCTGATTCCCCAGCTGCCATCAGCACGCTCTGTGTCCAATTGTATTGCTCCTCTTCCGGGAGAGCAACATCCAAGCGGTGGAATTGGGCGCTTGTACCAGGCTCCATGTTGCGCGCAAGGGGTGTGCCACGCGCCATCGATTCCCGTAGATCTGTTGTGCCATGCTCCGTGGCGCGTCCGACAGAAGCGGTACGGTCCTCCTCATCTTCAATGCCTAGAGCAAGCGAGATTGAAGATTCATCAATTGCCGTATTCAATACTGGCGGGTAACTGAACCGGGAGGACTGCGGGGCTGTGACCATGGAGTCTGGAGAGGAGCCGGGCGTAGAAGACGACCGTAAGGGACTGTCTTGTACTGCGACGACCACTGGGGAATGTTGTGTAGGCACTGAGATGGATGACGAGGAGTGTTTAGAAAAGAGAAGGTGCAACGAGGGCTTCTTCAACCGTTTTGCGCGAGAAGCAATGGAAGCTGACCGGGTCTCTGCTGAGATGGAAGAAGAGTTCGAAATGGAGGGGGTAGATTTACGATGTATAATGGGGTTGCGAGCGATGCTGTCTCGCGTGCCCGGAAACTGGAACTGAGCTTCCAACGGAGGTTGGGTGGGTCGCAGCGTTGGGATCGGGAGGGGAATAGGTTCCGCGATGTCAGGGGAGTGGGGGGAGTTGGAAGGATTACACTCATCCACAAGTGTCAGTGGTTTTACCATGTGGATAGGTGATCCCGACGACGACGATGGAACAGACAAAGAATCTGTTGAGCATGACAGTGAAGGTGGGGAATATAGGTTGGTTAACTTGAAATTCAGAGACGTGGGAGTCACCGGGCGGCAACCTTGCGATAGATGGGAAAACGACGAGCTGTCGTCTGTCGTCGAGAGCGACGATGACAACGTCTCAGCGTCAAGCAGTCCAGGAGAATGGGAATTTCCACTAATAGGCACTCCCGATCGGGGCTCGCAGGTCGATGAGGACGACGACCCATTAAAGGTCGTTACATCAGCGGTAGGAAGGCTGGGGAGTGGACGAACGAAACGATCGCCTTCATTTGATGGTCTCGGTTGCGGGGCTATCTGGCCGGCATCTACAACGCTGTCAACCTCCCCGCCCACTTGTGAGACACTAACTGAGGGTGGAGCTTCCTCACACAAATGAACACCATCCCAAATGCCCTGGCTTTCGCACAGTGCTTGTAATAGAGACGGGTTCATACTTAGACTGGGACACAGTACGAGCAACAAGTTGCTGAGCGGCATCTTTGTCTCTGAGCTTCTTCTAGCGGTGTGATTAATCATCTCCGTCACCGTGAAGAGGAGGTCGCGGTTTTCCTGTGGTAAGCGAGATATAAGAGACGAGAGGGCTTTGCGTAGGGATTCGGATGGAGGGTGGGTCCCGCCAAAGTTTGGCATGCCAAGCGTCGAGAGTGACGGGGGTTTTCGTAATCCATGGATGTCGTTCATCAATGGGGAATCCTGAACGTTGCTAGTCGACCGTTCGGACACTATGGCAGCATCAAAGTAAGGCATCAATTCGTCTGTCAGGATAGACTCGGGCACTAAAATGGGCGAGTCAGTTACGAGCAGCACACAATGTGAATAACCCCTCACATTCTCGCAGGTAGGCTTTGAACACGGAGGCGACTGCATGGGGGTCCAAGTCTCCAGGATTAGACTGCACGATATCGAAATCGGCCCCTATATTTGGAACGATCAAACTTGAATCCGAGCTCTAAGTCACCCAGACTTACCAGTATCGAACTCAGCACGGAGTTTGGCTACATGGGATGAACGACCACTGACACTGTAAAGTAAACGATGAATAACCACTACCCAGAAGTGTAGTTCCGCATTGCGCACCGAAAAAGCCCTTGCTCCTGAACACCCCATGCAAGAATATGCTGTGCACACCTAACGACTAGAGCGGGGACATGGCGACTTTCTAGTGGAGCCGAAGGCTGACTCCACTGAATGGGCTCCGAGAGCTCCAAATCCTCCTGTTCCTCGAGTACCACGTTCTGCTCGCGGAAGGCGTTCAGAACAGAGTCTATTGCGGTCTCATCCACACAGGTTCTGAGTTCTCTCCCAAAGACCATGCCACCGACAGCATCTCCTGAAGGGGACATCTGGATAGAACCGCGGATGCATGTGCCGAGTTGTGGTCCGGTATGATCTGATAGGGAGGAGGCAACGGAGCTAACTGATGGTGTGTGTGGGTTGTGGCGAGCTTTCCTGCCATAGCCATGATGTGCCGATTCCGAATGACTTGAGCTTGCACGGGATGGCGGACCAGCACCGGTCAACGCTTCACCAAGTGGCGATGCGAGATGGACCGAGAGCGAACCTTTTGAACCCCAAACTCGGCCCATTCTTTCTACGGCGCGTCTCGCAAGCCCTGCGGCAGGCGCAAATCCTGATGTCATGCTGATGGCTGTCTGACGGAATGATGGATAGGGAGAATGCGCTTGTGGCGATGACGGAATTCTCTGCGGAGTGTCTGGAATGTCCGGTAGCGTGCGTTCTATCCGTGAGGTAGCCAAACTAGGGGTATGAGTAAGGGACTTGACGCTAGTATGTCGGTTTACAGCGTCCCCGGTATCTGCAGGCAAAGAAGAGAATGCAGTGGATATCTCGCCCGCCACAAAACGTTCCAGCCCACATCCTTCAGAAGCCGATCTGGGAAGTGTAACCGTAATCGTCTCCAGACTCATCGTCGTATTCGCAGTGGTGTGCCCAGAAACCATGAGCGAGAGGGGAGGACCGAGATTAAGAGATTGGGACCTCCTATCCCTGAGTCGCAACGACGAGGCTGGGGAGGTGCGACTGCACGCTCGCCCCTTCTGGTCGTCTCTTGGCCCATCCTCTTCCTCTGCCATGACAAACTCTGCATCTGTGATCAGCGCACTTAGGCGCTTGTTCATGGGTACGACGGTATGCGTAGAGTGCAGTGACTCCGCAAGTGAAACGGGACGAGGCGTCCTGCTGCCCAACGAAGGGCGGATGGTATGGAGGCTCAAGGTAGAGTCACTTTTCCTGCGCACGTCCTTGGATTCCGACCTCTCGTGGTCTTTCCTCTCGGCTTCCTTCGATGCGACCTGTTCCGGATGCTGCTCGTCACTCTTCCGCATGTAATCCAGTGCTGGCACAATGGGACTGGAGGTCGTTATAACGGATATGCGCTTATCCACATTGGTATTGATGGGCGAGGGGCGGAGCGACGACAGAGATGATTGCTGAGGATGCTTGGGCGGTAGAGGGGGAGGTGGTAGGTTGAGACCACTTGTCACAGGGGACGCAGGTGGAGCTTTCTTGTTGAAGACATGTTGCGCAAGTTGGAGAGTAAGCTGTTTGGCACCTGACTGACGTGGAGGAGTAGCTGGTGATCCACGGGATGATTCGTCGAGTTGCGGCACCTTCCCCTTATCGATCCTTGGCGACGGTGGTGGTACAGAGTCTGATTTTTTCCGCCGCGAGGTAAATGCACGCTTGAACCGACTCGCATTCAATGCTGGGGAACCCAGCGAAGAGGGAGCCGACGAAGGGGAGGATACGACGGAGACTCCCTGAGGCCGGCTGACGACCTGACCCATTGAGGGAGTGGAAGAGGAAGGAGGACGGTGGCTCGAGGCAGGCACTCCGAAGATATTCTTCAACGTGGTGGGAGGGGGTGAAGGGAGCTGATCGGCGGGTAGGATACCTGAACGAGAGGGGGGTGTTGCATGTGGCAACTGGGAGGAAAGATGGGTCGAAGGAAATGCGGATAACGGCAAGGCCGGAAACGTGGATAATGACTGCTTGTTCTGGGCCATGAGGTATTCCTGACCGGCCGGTACTTTTCTGATGGAGAGAGCGGGGAGAGCAACAGCTAGGCAGATCCAGCCAAGCAAGATATAGACTCGAGGATCAAGCTAAATGAAATAATTACGGTGCTACAACGGAAAGAGTTAGTACAAAGGATAGCCTTGAAGGAGGGAACACGGTGGAAATTCTGCCTTGCAGTGACAGCACGGTATGAACGTGTCAGGTAGGAGAAGAGACAATACTTACCATGCAGATATCGGATTGGATGAATACAAAGAGAAAGTGATAGTAAGTTCGATGATCAGTCAAGACCATCAACGGCCGAAGTATGAAAGAAACGGAAACGGACACGCCGCACAAATGAGCCCGTCGTGGAATGGGGCAAAGTATCCCTGCGAACCCTTTTTTGGGACATTTATCAGATATAAAAATATTATTTATTATGTCTATGTCTAGAACACCATATATTTTCACACACTAGAATGATGTAAACACGCGATATCAATATCAATGTCATGTTGGTGCTAGAAGCATGTCTTTCACCGATTCGTAGGTGAAAAAGGACGTTGCTATACTCGGTGCAACTTTCACTATGATCCGGTCGTAAGCCTTGCATCCATCCCAACTTTGATCCACTCACATAAATTGGGCCAGAGTCCACGATATAGCCCGCGTAGTCCCTCTGTCCGGACAATTGTCCACAACGCATCTATGGCTCCATTATATCGATATCCCATCCCTCCATCCGGCATTCCCACAACCTGCATCTTCCGTCTCAGGACGTCAAATGGAAACGTCAGTGTTTGAGAAATAGACCCTGCATGATCATATACATTCATTCGGTATGAACAAGCGCGGATAGACTGCGTACCGGCTAGAGCACCGCAGAGTAGTTTCCTAGGCACACTAGTGTGACCGGGTGGCGTGATGATGCCACGCAAGGCCTCGTACGCTGCGAAATTGATCCCAACGTAAGGAGCAACTCCCATTGCCGTTGCAACAAGCCCTCGATATAATCCACGGACACCGCCTTCTTCACGCATGACTTTAAGGGACATACCAAGCACTGTTAGATCAGCCTTTGTGTAGCGGGCCTTCGCCACGGATGTGCCAGAGACCGAGGCAGAGTCGGCAGACTTCAAAGGTGGCTGGTTCTGCAAAGATATACTTGCAGTGGCGATAGATAAACGGGAGCGCACAAGATCCAAAGGGTATGTTGAGCCTGAAATTAAATTGTCTGAATATCGCAGTAAAGGGTGCAGGGCATTGCGCACAAACCGAGGTGATGCCGGCTAATGCACCACTAATCAACCGTGTCGGGGTATCCAGTTCCCTTGTTCTATTTCTAGTGAAAAGCTATTTGTGACGTTGAGTTGTCATACAGCAAGAGACGAGGGAAATCTCGGCCCGGCTGACCTTCTTTAACTGTTCGTACGTCGTGAATTGCACGGCACTGTAAGGCACTATCCGCAGGCAGTTGATCCCATTTCCTCGCATAAACCCTGCAAACCCTTCTTCCTTCCACATCCTCACAAGACTGCGCCAGACCCCTTTGTATTGACCATCGGAACCACGCGGCTGCACTTGCCTGGAGTTTTCAGTCAGCTCATCGTCACAGAGCAGGACACGTGCGGTAGGCGTGTTACTTACTGTATGATTTTGAGCCTTTCTAGCGGACTCACAACAGTCCGGGACGTAGCGCCTGCGATGCCGCCAGCGACGAAGTAACAAAGAAGTTCGGGTGACCAAAACCCGTTTTTTTGCGAGTTGGCGTTCGACATCGCAAGAGGAGTAGTACCTTGGGTAGGAGCCTGCTCGAGGTGGAGAACGGGCGTCGAGGCTCGCCCGCAAGCAAATTGAAAAATGGGCGGAACCAATAAATCCTAACTAGATAAACAAGATCCCAATACACAACCGATTCGATAACGTATTCGGAACAAATTCTGGGAGTTCAGGGTGGCTACTGATTAGCTTATTTTCACATGCACATGCATACTTCGCATAGGCTCTCGTAAGTAATAGAGTGGGGTGGTGTGTTAGTTGTACATACACGCAACATTGCATTTGGTTGATTGTCGCAATGTAACCAAGATCCCTTCAAAGTACCACGTTCACGATAGACTAACTCATCCGAGTCTGGCCTTCTTTCTGGTCGACACACCTTGAACCGTGTTGTACCCTTGCATGGCTCCAGCCCCAGCACTAACGCTTGCGAAACTCGTAGTACTACCAGGCTTGGATTGCTGCGACAAGTGTTGACCCTGCCCATGTCCGTGTGCTGTCGGACCTTGCTGTGTATGAGGCTGTGTTGGCGCGGGGACGCCCATCATTGACGGGGCTTCGTCCTGAGTAATTCGTCGTTGGGGTGGCGTCTGATGCGCTGGCACATATTGAAACACGCTGTCAGTGATCAGGGGGACAGGCTGAGCATCGAGCATGGAGAACGAAGAGAGCGAACGCTGGTCTGACTGACTTCCATGTAGGCCGAGGATCCTCCTGGAACCACCTATGGCCTAGGGCATCCTTCGCAGTTAACCGTTTGTCAGGATCATACGTGAATAGCTGCCGGAGCAAATCATGCCCTTGCTGCGATCGTATGCGTGACTGGCACCACTCCGCAAGGCGGTTTTGATATCTTGAGGAAGGATCATATCAGTACAGGGTCCCCAGTCCCTTCGACCACATACGGATCAAGGCGTTTCATGTTCTGGTATTCGGGCATATCACAGACACCAGGCCAATCTTTTTCTTCGAAGCAAGATGAATCAAAGTCATGGTTGTCGGAGGGAAACAAAAGCCGTCCTTACCATCCGGCGTGCCTAGGACCTCGAAAATCTTGAGAAGCTGGTCCCTCTGGAATGGAACATTCTTTTTAGAATCCAATTTTGCTTCTTCGCCCTTGAAAATTGGCCGTAAGCTTGCAAGTTCTGCAAAAACACATCCAACCGCCCAACAGTCGATCGCTTTATTGTAGTGCTTTGCGCCCATAAGGAGTTCGGGCGCACGATACCATATCGTAACGACAACTTTGTCACCTGCAAAAAGAGGTTGTAGGGGCTTATGAATCAGACGAGCCAGACCAAGATCTCCAATCTTGACAATTCCCGAAGCAGTGATGAGTATATTAGCCGGCTTGAGGTCTCTGTGCAGAATATGTGCGGAATGTAGGTAGACGAGGCCGTTTAAAAGTTGATAAACCAAGGACTTGAGTACTTGGGATTGGATCTGGATGCGGAGGGTTTGAGAGTAATGGTGAATCACTTGCTGTGAAACAAGGGCTCCAGTGAGCTCGGCAACGTCTGCCAGTGAATCTCCCCATTGAATGTCGAGACGCACTAGGAAGTCATGCTCGGCATAATCGAAAACCATATAGATTGACTTATCCTCCAAAATGACCTCCTTGAGCGCAACGATGTTTTCATGAGATATTTCTCTGTTCAGCTATCCGAGACGTGTTGGCATATCAGATTACTGTCGTCATGAACAGTGGCACTTACTGCAATCTCCCTAATTGCACTCTGACTGATACCAGTATACGTCACGACATCCCCTTCTTTATCCGGCTTGAACTTTTTGATCGCGTACATGACACTCTCGGACTCAACGCTCTGTGCCTTATAGACCCTGCCATACGTCCCGGAGGATATGAACCCGAGGATATTGTATTTGGATGTGACGGTCTGATGTGCGGCATCCCTCTTGGCACGATAAATCCTCATAGGATCAGTCTGCAAGAGTGTATGGGACCAATCATCTAACATTTGTGATGAGTGCCCGCGATGGAAGTCAGATACGGATGTACAAGTTGCTCCTAGTAGTAGTAGAGGTTTGAAACTTCGGTCAGCTGAGCTGTAACGATGGTGTTGATGTCACGTGAGCGTGGAAGTTGGCATGTGTATATTGTCGTACCAGAAGTGCAAAATTGATGAGCAATTTTTCACAACTCTTCTATTTCTCTATAAATAAATCTCAAAAAAAATTGGGACAATGTAATATTTAATAGTGGTGTTCATGGCAGACAAATGTGGCAAACATTCACCTGAATTTTCATGTGAGATTGTAGGAAACACATGGCAACCATGCAGTAGGATTCAACTGGAGATTCAAAAATGTCTCCCCTATGATCTGCTGGCCCAGGTATCATCATTGCTCAGCACACCTTTGATGGCAAACAATAAAGTGACTATACCATCAGCTGAGGATAGGTCACTTCTAAAGAGAGTATAGACCCTCTCTGATCTCTTGTACTGAGGGATACAAGGTTTGGTATACATCAGCAAAACCAGGTTTTTGTCATAGTACTCATAGTACTCATAGTGAAATTGTTACGGATTTCGAAGATACCTGGGAACGCGATGTCGAAACCATTTGGAGACAGCTCTTTGGTGAAGAAGAAACAGACATGGATACGTTTTTCTTTCCTACTCATTCTTATGATCGTTATTGGTTTGATCTTTCTTCCACGGTGTATAGAGACCTTACTTGGGAGATCATCGACAGTGGTCAGTATGACCCTCTGTTCCATGACTTCTAGGATTATCTTCAGACTTCTCACGGGAACACTGCCATTTCTCACATTTACGGATGCCCCCGGACTTCTAACTTGCTTCTACCGGGAAGTCCCATTTATCTCTTTCCTCCTATACTTAGCAGCTCTCTGCTTCCTCTTTTGGACTACGGGACTCCGATCCCTTTCTTGGACACGGGACTCTGCATTTCCTTTTACATGTATGTTTCCTTTTACACGTCCTCTGTTGATTTCCTTTTATGATACACACGATGCGACGCGTCTTGTTGATTCCCTTTCTCGTTTATTTTCCTCTATTTGTACCTCATAGTATAAATACCTGCTGCTGTACTAGAATAGCTCTTCAGCTAATTCTACGCACTTCTGCCTCATCAGCAAAACAGCCCTTTTCCCACAATATTTCTTTGCACACCATATGAGTCAGTTGAGTAAAATGGTCAGGGCCAATGTACCAAAGACATATGTTTGATGATAAAAATA
>JBBPMU010000440.1:0-23110 GCA_038090475.1 Wakefieldia striispora | reverse complement strand
TGATCTTGACACCACCTTCTCTCCCACCAAACAAAACTATGACATCTACGATTGGGAGCTTCTTGCTATCATCAAGGCGCTTGAGGAATGGCACCAGTATCTCAGCAGCACCCCCCATGTTACAATTCCATACCTTTTCCTTCATGATGACGCTCTTCACTTATACTTCCCCTTTACCTTTTAACAGACACTTAAACCTTTTGCTACAGGGTGTCCTTGAAGACCCCTGCCAACATGTATTTCGAACCATGTGACTTCACGCGATCTTTTGGTATGCTCCTGCCTCAGTATAATTTCTTTCATCACATGATCTGGGGCACGTGACCCTTCGCAGCACTTGCTGATTCCTGACAGACAGGACATTCATGGTGGTATACAAATTCCTTTCAGTCCACGTGATCTGCCACACGTGAGACGTCTTTCGGCCGACTTTGGCCAGCTGGACATCAGACCGGAGATTTCTATCGGACTCATTGGGGTTATCTTTGACTGCTACCCCACGGATACCTTGGACTTCTCTTTTTCATTTCCGTCTTATTGTTCTCAGCAGATTCCCGATCATGATCATATCGGAAGACACATGCCATGGAGAGCTGTGTACGTTCCCCTTATCTTTTCTCATTGACTCATCGGACATGACATACGATACGCTCCCATTGGGGCATGGACTATTTCGGACATTGTACAATTTCTTTCTTACTATAGTTGGATACACACAGCTTGGTCTGTGCATGATCTCGTACAGTATTTAAGTAGTGGAGGATTCAACTGGTAACCCTAGTCTTATCCACTTGATCATAGATCCCCAAGGTCTTTGGTTTTAGAAATACTCCCCACTTGTCAGGTACTTGGGACATCCTCTTTACCTCTCACCAATCTATTGTTTCTTCTCTCACTTCGTTCAACTTGCTTGAAGACGATTCCCCTATCAACAAAGGGAAGTTCTTGCCTCAAGGAGGAACTTAAAGTATAAATGCTGCGTATAGCCCATCTTTAGGGTTAGATTCAACCTACAATTGATCAATCTTGTTTCACCCCACCCCATAACCGTCATTACCAACCACAAGAACCTTGCCTTCTTCAAAGAACCCAGGAAGCTTACTTGGCAGCATGCTCACTGGATGCTGTTACATGTGTGCAGAACAAAGATGTCACTGACTATCTTGTTTGTACTTGAGGAGTTCGATGGTGTCCTGGAGCAGAGTATTGACTAAGACCTGTTAGGGTAAAGTCCTTATTTGTGGAAAGAACTTGAAGGGCTTAACAGTGCGTGGGTGAGATGAGAAACCTTCAGAGGAGTGAAGTCTTTGCAAGGCAGAAGTGTGTAGAATAGCTGGAGAGCTATTCTACAACAGGGGTGGGTATTTATAGTACAGAAACCAAATAGGAGACAACAACACATCACATATCTAAGAAAGGGAATCAACAAGATGCATGTTGTGTAAAAGGAAATCAACAAGATGTGTAGTGTGTAAAAGGAAATACCAAAAGGGGAAATGGAGTTCCATGTCCAAGAAAGGAATTACTAAAAGGAAAAGGTGGAACTCCATGAGACATAATAGGAAGAGGAACAAAAGGGGACTGCCAGGCACTGGAGATAAAGAATCTCCCAGTTAATCCATATAATGTGGGAATGTGGTACTTCCCGTTAGAAGTCAAAAGGTAAGTTGTCGTGGGTAAACGATAGGAAAGTATTATACCCAGATGTAGGGGCTGCAGTGGAAGAGGCATCATGCCAATGTCTATCAAAGTGAGAAATAGGAGAAAAGAAATAAACATCCACACTAGCTTCTATGCCAGTAAATGCTTGTCCCAACAGTTGTTCCCAGATGATAGTTTCCTCATCTGAGTCCCAAGTAGTGGAGTCAGCCAAAACTGTAACAGATGCTCTTTTTACAGGACTTGACATCCTGTTTGACACTCGCCCCAGCACCTACATGGGACCTGCTGATGCCCTATCATGAAAAGACCATGTCAATACTAGCAAGGATAACCAGGATGTTGTCCTCCTTCCCCCAGACCATTTCTGTTACGAACCCCATATTTTATTCCTGAAAGATGCTACATTTTACTGACACTTTTAATCTTTTATCTAGAACTCCACCTTTCTTGCGGCAATCCTCGAAGAGAGCCATCTACATGTACTTCGCAGATCACGTGACTTGATGTCAGGTGATGTTTATCTTTTGGTATGCTCCTACTCCAGTATAACTTCATTCGTCATGTGATCTGGAGCATGTGACCACCTTGCGGCATTTGCCGATAGGCCATTGGTGATCCTTCAGACTTCTTCCCAGTGGCCACCTCTTTGGGAATAACCCTTTTTTGGACATATTGACATTCTTATCTCTTAGTCATTTCCTCTTACGAAGTTACCTGATCATGATCGTATCGGAAGGCATGTGCTATAGAGAGCAGTGCGTTTTACTCATCCTCTATTACTCATGATATGTTTCCATCGGACAGACATTACCATATGAGGATTTCCAGGTCTTACACCTGAAGGGCGACTTGCCATATTTAGTATTTTCCTTTTACAATAGATGGTCCGTGCACTCTGCCGGACTTGTATTTAGATAGTCGACACATCGACTGGTAACCCCAGTCTTTGCTACTTGGAATTTATTTGCCCAGGATATCTTCTTCTAGGCAGGACCCCTTAGGATATTCTGAGGGATTACTGGGTAAACCTCTCTATTCATCTACACTCCTAGCCAGAGGATAAACCGGCACTCTCTCTTTATTACTCCCTTGATGATACTGGTTGGAACTGAGGACTTCGCCTTTGAGGTTTAGGGTTCAACCTTCAACAGTTCTGTCTCGTTTCAATTTCATCAACCTTATTGATGCAGACCTGGCCACTCGCATCGCCCACAACTCCCCATCTGACCCTCTGGTCATCAAAGCCTCATCCCACATCTCAAAGGGAACATCCCTCTTCACCCATGCTACTCCATAGTGATTCCATGGCCTGGCTCAGCCCAAAAGCTGGACCAGCTTGGGCTCAGCTTTGGGGGCCAGTGGCCTGACAAAATCACAGGCCAGGCCTTGGGCCCCTAAAGCCAGCCCAGCCTGGCTTGGAAGCCCTGGCTTAGGGCCAGGCTGCAGCTTGATGCAGGGAAGCACCATGTCATTGCTGTTGTCGCTGTCAGACAAGGACAAGGCATGGTGAAAGTGAGGATGATGATGAGGGCACAATTACAACATGACAACTGTGTTATCATGGTCATTGTGTGTTGGACAAGGGTGGGGGTGAGGCCAGAGGGTGAGAATGATGATGAGAGTGCGATTACAACAACACGACAACTGTGTTTTCACTGTTGTCATGTTGTCATTGTTGCTGTAGGACAAGGGTGAGGTGAGGTGAAGGTGAGGTTGAGGACACAACTACAATGATACGATAAGTGTGCTATCATGGTCATTGTGTTGTTGTTGTTGTTGCTGTCTCGTCTTCATTCCTGCTTGATTGTGAGTGGGCAGGCATGCATGTGATGAGGCTGGCAGGAGCACAATGGGTAGTCCATGAAGGGCAGTATGCACACAGGAGGGGGTGATAGGGTGATGAGACGGCGCAATAACACAAGGGTGGAGGTGGCAAGACAGCAATAGGGTGAGGCAATAGGTTGATGGTACAAATGGGGTGAAGGTGAGCGAGTGAGGTGAGGGAGAGGTGAGGGTGAGAGAGTGTATGCACCCTTATGCAAGCACATGAGGGTGATGGCATGGGTGAGCAGGAGCAAGGTGGGGGTGAGATGGCAAGATGGCAGTGGGCACACACTCCTGTGCAAACATAAACAGGAGCATGTTGTCATGTTCCTGTCCTTGCTTGCATGCAAGGATGATGGCATGGGCAAACTGGTGAGGGTGAGACTATTAAAGTTGTGTTGTCGTTGCCACTACCAGGCAAGGTGAAGGGACAGCAAGTTGATGAGAGCGTGACTCATGTAGGTGTGCCATAGGGTGCATAAGGCAGTGGGTCTTGCCAGCTAGGAACACTCCCATGGCTTTCGGGCTTCTGGGGCCTGGCTCAGCTCAGCTTACAGCCTTCCAAGATCACAGGCTGGGCTCCAAGCCCCCCCAAGCCCTCAGTAGGGCCCAGCCTGGCCCAGCTTTTTAAGGCCAGGCTTAGCTGGCTTGGGGCTTTTGGGCTGGGCCATGGAATCACTACTGCTCCAACAGACTAGGAACTCCATCACAACTCCCTTTTCTTTCAAGGACACCTTTATATTCCTCCCTCCACTCACCTTGACCTCATAAACACCGTCCACTCTTCCCCCACTGTGGGCCATCCTGGCTATTTCTGCCTCCTCCACCTCCTCCGCTGAGATTATTGGTGGCCAGGAATGGCAACATATGTCTGCTGATTCATCTCCAGCTGCACAGTTTGCCAAGCCAACAAGGTCATTACCCATCCTGTGGTACCCCCTCTTTCCCAATTCTGTCTGCTGCCACCCATCCTTTCCAACAGATCTCTGTGGATCTCATCACTGACCTTCCCCCCTCCACCAGCCATGATTCAGTCATGGTTGTGGTAGACCATGGGCTTAGTAAGGGGGTAATTTACATCCCTTGCTCAAAGACTATTTCTGCTGAAGGCGTTGCTGCCCTATTCTTTTCACACATTTTCCCATGATTTGGACTCCACAATAAGCTCATCTCAGACCGCAGTCCCTAGTTCTCTTCGGCTTTCGCTAAAGAATTGGCTCACCTCCTGCAATATGACCTCACCCTATCCACCACTTACCATCCACAAATGGATGGAGAAACCAAACATGTAAACCAAGAACTAGAAACTTACCTTCACATCTTCTGTGAAGAAAAACCCATGACCTGGGCCTCCCTACTCCTGATGGTGGAATTTGCACATAACTCCAACATCTACTCTGTCACCACACAAACCCCATTTTCCCTCATGTACGGATATGAACCACAAAGCTATCCACCCCTCTCTAAAACCACTTTCATCCCTTCCACCAAACACTGCCTCACCCAACTGGATGAAGCCTGAAAGGAAGCCCTTGCTGCACACCAGAAGGCATAGACCGATATGAAAAGCTACATTACCACCAAGTTCTCCCCTTGGAAAATTGGCCAGAAAGTCTGGCTTGATAATCAAAACCTCAAACTCAGATATCCTCATGAAAACTTGCTCCTAGATGAGAAGGACCCTTCAAAATCACCCAAGTCCTCTCCCCTGTCACCTATCACCTTAAACTCCCACCTACTTGGAAAATCCACAATGTATTCCATGCCTCCCTTCTTTCCCCCTATAAAGAAACTGAAGAACACAGCCCTAACTTCTTGAAGCCACCACCAGATCTAATAGGAACTGAGGAAGAATATGAAGTCAAAGCCATTGTGGGACATTGGGGTTCCACATGAAGACCACAGTTCCTAATCAAATGGAAGGGTTATCCTTCTTCTGGCAATACATGGGAACCTCCTTCCAACCTAGTCCATGCCAAGAAACTCCTTGACCTATATAAAGCCTCTCAACCCTCTGTTTTCCCCCCATCCTCCCTCTCTCATCAATGATCGAAGTCACATTCTCCCTCATCGTATTCCTTGTCATCTATGCCCTCACCCCTTTTCATTTTCTACTCCATCTTCACCCTCACCCAGAAAGTCCAATACTCCCATGACACCCTCTTCACCATCTTCTGCATCAAAATTCTCACCTTTACTTTTGGCATTGTCTCTCCTCACGACATCACCTCCCCTGACTTCCACTTCTCCACCAGCAGTTCCAGTAACACCTGGAACACCACCACTTGGGGAGACGACTCTTGATTCCTCCCATCTACACAGATTCTGCCTTTCCCTTCACCACACCATCCAGCAGACTATTGAGTCTTTCTCTTCTCAATCTTCTATGCAAACCACCCCCCCACCTTCTCCAGAACCTTATGTCCCAGAAACTCCCCTTGACAGTCTCCTTTGTACCCTAGATCTGATTCTGGTCTATCCCTCCTGTCTACCCTCTCATCCCCACCATATTTTCTATGTCTCGATCCTCACATCCCTGACACTTACCCGCAAGTTATCCCAGCTACCTATCTTTGTGGACTCCACCATCATCACTCTCCTTGTCTGTGCCTTCCACAACTCAGTCCTCACAACAGAGATCCAACAATGGTCCCCCACCCAACTCAGAGAATCTTGGTCTGTTATGATTCCATCATTCTTTATCAAACTTTTTACCTATAACGAACTCTTTCGCTAGACTCAGTCCTCGAAGACGAGTCCCAACATGTATTTCTCAGTCACGTGACTCTTTCACACGATCACGTGACGTTCCACTTTTGGTACACTCCTATGTCAGTATAAACTTCCTTCTGTCACGTGATCTGACACATGTGACCACTCGCGGCACTTGCCGATTGGCCGATAGCTTACCTTCTGCTCTTCTTTCGCTATTGGCTCCTCCTTATCATTCTTATCTTTACTCATAGACAATGACTCACGATACGTGTTCTTCGCATGGTACGATTCCTTATCCTTTTTCTCATTGGACGATACGATACGCACTGCTTGGTCCGTGCACGGTCTCCTACAGTATTTAAGCCCATGTACTTAGTCGACTGGTTTCCCCAGTCTTATCTACTTGATTCTACTTCCCAGGGTAGGATTTAAGGATAGCTCTTCTCCTCACTGGGATTACTTTACCTTCAACATTCCACCACTTCACGACTTCCACCGTTCGCTGCTCGCCGCCTTCGTTGCCGGTAAACCCCTTGAACCCGGCGCGCTCCTCCTTTTATCTTCTTTGGGTTTATTGAAAGTCGGATCGCTTCATGGTCAGCTGCTTTATTAAAGCAATCAGACCAGGCGATCACTTTAATCTCTAATCACCTAAGTGACTAGGCTTTCACACAGCAGGGCGAAAGGGCAGAGGTTATGGACACTAGGAGAGAGAGCAACTCACTAGTGTTGATCAAGGTAGATCAAAGATAGAGCGGAGTGGTCCTTTGTGAGGTGTGAAGTATGGAGGGGAGCAAACAAAGTTCACTGTCTGGTTAGAGAGCTCTGAGAGAGTCTCCCTGTTTTATATACTGTACAGGCAGTACATATATAGTAAATGGTCTTATCTATCTAGAAAGGCCGTGGGTGTCCTATTGGACAATATCCAAAGATAACAAGAATAGAGAGATAAGTTATCTACCAATGGATAAGTAATCCACTATCATATGAAATAAGAAGACATGATAGTGGACAAGGGTGTTTGTCAGAATGTTCTAGGGTTGCACCCTTCATATCTATTTGATATGAGTCTAGAACATCGGAATCAATCTAAAGATTGTTCCATCTGAGAAACAGTAGATCAGATCAAAGATCAATCTAAGATCAGGGTATCTGGAGATGAAGATCTGAAGATGAAATACCACTGATCTTGACACTTATCTGCCACCATCATTGGTACTGGAGCCTCTATACTTGAGGCCCTATACTTCATCAGATTTGGAACCATCGTTCCCTGACTATCCAATAATGCCCTCCAACCCCTACTCCAACCAGTCCTCATTGGGCTATCCTCCACTGAACGATGGCACTATATGCCATTCGACCTCCTCCCTGAGAACCACACTATTGGACAAGTGGTCCAACTGTTATGCGGGTGCGGAACAAAGACTTCACTTGAGATCCTTTCGTACTCGTAGTGTCAGCAACAACTAGGAGCAGAGTATATGGCTATTGCTTGTGAGAGAGAAGCCCCAGTGAGTTAACAAGAGACGGAAGACCGGAAGGGCTTAGTGCAGGAGGTAAGTCGAGCAACCTTCTTCAGGAGCGAAGACTTTGCAGGCAGAAATGTGTAGAATTAGCTGAAGAGCTATTTACTACAAGTCGACTCTTTATATACTACAGGGGTTACCATAAAGGGACGACACGTAAAAGGAAATCAACAAGACGCGTTGCATTGCATGTATCGTAAAAGGAAATCAACGAACGACACATAAAAGAAAATGTACGCATAAAAGGAAATGCGGAGTCCTGTGTCCAAAAGGAGAAGTGGGGATCCGCTAAGTATAAAAGGAAAGAGATAAATGGGACTTCCTGGTAGAAGTGAGACAGAAGTCTGGGGGCATCCATAAACATGGGAAATGGTAGTGTTCCTGTGTGAAGTCTGAAAGTATACCTAGAAGTCATGGATAATAGGGTCATATTGACCACTATCAATGATCTCCCAAGTGAGGTCTCTATACGCCGTGGAAGAAACATCAAACCAGTAGCAATCATATGAATGAGTAGGAAGGAAAAATGTATCCATGTCTGTATTGTCTTCACCAGAGATTTGTCTCCAAATGATTTCGACATCACATTCCCAGGTATCCTTGAAATCTGTAACATTAGCTCCCCTGTCAGAAGAATGATTCACCAAATCATTATCATCAGATGTGCTTGTTGTCAAAGTCTGGGAGAGCATTATCATCAATAAATCGTCGGGTCCAGTGAGGGAATCATCATCTGTCGACTGGGCAATTCTGGGAGAAATGGCTGGGGGATGGTTGGAGGCAATGAGTGCATCAGTAGTGGGGGCATCCGGGTTGGAGGTGGCTGGTGGACCCACAATGATAGCAAGAACGGTGGCAAGGAACTCGTCGGGGGATGGGAGGGGGGATGGGGAGTGGGGAGGAGGGCTTGGGGGAGGAGACTGGTTCCATGAGTTCAGTGAGGGTTGTGAGAAATTCTCTAACCTCATGAAGGTCGAGGTCAAGAGTTGGAGTGGATGGCTGAACACTTGGTCTGGGTCCAGTAGATCCCAGATGGGGCGCATCTGGTCCAGGCGTGGGTCGTCAGGGAAGAGGTTGACGGTCGGGAGTATATGGGGGAGGGGCGGCATCAAGAGGGGATAGGGAAGCTGTGTCCAGCTCATCAGGTCGGATAGGGTAGGTGGGGACAGGGGTGGGTAATAGAGGTCTGGCAGAGAGGTACATAGAGATGAGTGGTCTGTCCCAGAGGGTGGTACATAGGGAGCTCTGCGGATGAGATATAGTCCCATTGTTGGATAGGGGAGAGGCTGATGAGGGTAGTTCGAAGGAGGGGCTGGACGTTGTTCACGGGGAGGGTAGGGACAAAGATTCCGAACCCAACGTGGTCAAGGGCATCGAGTATAATCCCTCTGGTGCCCTGAATGGAATAGGAGAGGGCTGCCACCCATGATTCTCCGAGTTGTATCAGAGAACGCTGTTGGATCTCTGACGAGAGGGTAGTGTTTCAAAATGCCTGGAGGAGGAGTGGGATGACGGTCAACGAGTGAGAGGATAGGGGAAGGTTCGCGAGTGGAAGTGCAAGTGGGGGTGAAGAGATGATCGCGGCATAGAGGACATTTTGGTGGAAACATGGAAGTCTATCTAGAAAAATAGGAATGGGGTCCAAGGTGGACAGTAGGGCATCGAGGGGAATTTCCAGGTACACTGTAGGGGATGCAGGTGGGGTAACTGGCATAGGAGGGGAGGAAGGAGGAATAGTAAAGTGAGAAGATGAATGGGAATGGAATGACTCAAGAATTGTTCCAACCGTCCACCTCAGCCGTCCAGCCAGAGTAGGTTGCACCAGTGGAGTAGTGAAGTATGGGGGTGGTGACGTTGTGCAGGGAGACGATTCTGACAGAGATTCTGTGAGGGGTGACGTGGAGGACAAAGAAGAGGGCGTCACGAGAGTATTGAAGTTTGAGGGTGATGGTGAAGATGTAGTAGAAAAAGAAAAGTGTGAGGGTGGAGAAGATGATGAATACAACAAGGGAGAAGGTAACCTTGATCATGAGGGAGGGAGGCGGAACAAGGGGAAAGCCTTGGGGTGAGAGGCTTTATATAGGTTGAGGAGAGTCTTGGCGTGTACCAAATTGGATGGCGGTTCCCACATATTGTCGGAAGATGGATAGCCTTTCCATTTGATAAGGAACTGCGGATTCTGTGTGGAACCCTGATGTCCCACAATAGCTTCGACTTCGTATTCTTCTTCTGATCCAAGAAGATCCAGTGGTGGACATGAGAAGGAGGGGCCTTGCTCATCAGTTTCCCAATAAGGTGAGAGGATGGAGGCATGGAAGACATCATGTATCTTCCAAGTAGGAGGGAGTTTGATTCGATAAGAGACAGGAGAAATGACCTGAGTAATCTTGAAAGGTCCTTCTCGTCAAGGGGACAGTTTTCGGGAGTGATAGCTGAGCTTTAAATTCCTGTTGTCGAGCCAGACTTTCTGTCCGACTTTCCAGGGGGTGAATTTGGTGGTAATGTGGGATTTCATGTTGTCTTGCACCTTTTGGTGGGCAGCAAGGGCTTCTGTTCTAGCCTCATCGAGTTTGGTAAGGCGTTGCTCAGCAGCCAGGATGAACATGGTGCGTGAGAGCGAAGGATAAGAACATGGTTCATACCCATACATGAGGGAAAATGGGGATTGGTTGGTGACAGAGTGGGTGTTGGAGTTGTGGGAGAATTCGGCCATAGGGAGGAGCGATGCCCATGTGGTCAATTTTCCTTCGTAAAAGATCCAGAGGTAGGTTTCAAGTTCCTGGTTAACTCGTTCTGTTTCGCCATCAGTTTGGGGATGATAAGCAGTGGAGAGGGCAAGGTCATAGTTTAGTAGGCAGGCAAGCTCTTTGGCGAAAGCAGAGGTGAATTGAGGGCCACGATCAGAGATAAGCTTGTCGTGTAAGCCAAAACGCAGGAAAACCTGAGAAAAGAATAGGGCTGCAACGCCTTCAGTGGAGATGGATTTCAAACAAGGGATGTAAATTACCCCCTTTGTAAGACCATGGTTGACCACGACCATAATAGAATCATGACCGTCTGACAGGGGAAGATCAGTGATGAGATCTACAGAGATCTGCTGGAAGGGGTGGGTCGCTTTGGAAGGAATTGGGGATAGCGGGGGAGTAGTCAGATGGGTGATGACCTTATTAGCCTGACAAGTGGTGCAACCAGCAATGAATTTGCGAGCAAAAGTAGCCATTCCAGGCCACCAATAGTCCAGTCGGAGGAGGTGCAGTAGGTGGAAATAGCCAGGATGGCCTGCAGCAGGGGAGTCATGGATGGATGTGATGAGTTCCTTTCGGGCAGCGTTGGGTATGTAGAGGTGGCCTTGAAAAAAGAGGGAGCCATCGTGGAATTCCCAATCTTTAGGAGAGGCTCGGGGAAAGAGAGAGCTGCTGTGTTGAAGTGCGAGCATGGCTTTCTGGATGATGGGATCGTCAGGGGTAGATTCAGCGATCTTGTTGGCAAGGTTGGTGTCAATGACATTGATAAAATGTTCTGGGTCAAGTAGGACAACGTCTTGATTATCCTCAGAAGTGTTGACGAAGTCTTTTCTCAAGAGGGCATCGGTGGGACCCATAAAAGATCTGGGGTGGGTGTCGTAGAGGATGTCAAAATCCTGTAGGAAGAGCATCCAGCAGGCGTGGCGACGGGTAAGTTTGTGGGGTTCTTTGAAATAGGCCAGGTTCTTGTGGTTGGTAATGATAGTGACCGGGTGGGGGGTTCTGCTGAGGTATTGGCGCCATTCCTCAAGGGCCTTGATAGCAGCGAGTAATTCCTGATCGTAGATGTTGTAGTTGTGCTCGGTGGGGGTGAATGTGCAGGAGAAGTACGAGCATGGGTGGAGATTGCCGTTGACGTCCTTTTGCATAAGGACCACACTGGTGCCAGAAGGGAGGCGTCGGTCATGACAGTGAAGGGTCATTGGGGTTCCAGCATAGAGAGGACAGGCAAACAGAGGAACTTTTCCTTCAGTTTGTTGAACGATCGTTGTTGGTCATCCTTCCATTCCCAAGCAGCGGATTTTTTGGTAAGGGCAATAAGGGGGGTGGTGATGGTGGAAAAATTGGTGATAAATTTCCAGTAAAAGTTGCAGAATCCGATGAAGGATCAGACACCTTTGACAGAGGTAGGAGGGACCCATGACTTGATAGCAGACAGATTGGTGGGATCCATTTGTATTTCGCCTTCGGCAATGATCATCCCTAGAAAGTCAATGGATTTCTGGGAAAAGGAGCACTTCTTGAGTTTGAGGTGTAGGCAGAGCTCCACCATTCATTCCAGGACGCGACAGGTCCATTCGTCATGGAGGTTTTGGTCGTCCTTGGTATGAATCAAAAGGTTGTCCATATAAATGATAAGCCATCCTTTGGCCATCATGTTGCCGAAGTAGTGGTCCATAAACACTTGGAATGTCAGGGGACCATTGCACATTCTGAAGAACATGATGAGTGGTTCATAAAGACCAAATGGGGTGATGAACGCAGCCTTCCATTGGTCACCATCTTTAATGTGAATGTTGTTGAACCCCCATTGGACATCCATCTTGGTGAAGATGTTTGATCCTCGGAGTTTGTCCATGAGGTCAGGGATGAGTGGGAGAGGGTAAGCATTTTTGACTGTATGCTCGTTGAGGTAGCAGTAGTCCTGGCAGGGTCGGAGCTTTCCATCCTTCTTGGCAACGAAAAAGAAAGGAGCAGCCTGAGGGGATTTCGATGAGCAGATGGTTCCTTTGGTTAAGTGTTCATCAATAAAGTCTTGACAGGCCGTCGTCTCCTTGGGATTAAGGGAATACGGCTTGGCTTTGTGCGGGGTGAACGAGTCCTTGAGTTCAATGGTGTGGTCGAAGTCACAGGATGGAGGAATAAAGCCTTCCTCCAGTTCATCAAATACCTTTTTGAAGTCCTTGAATGCATCAGGCAGCACTACCTGTGCAGCCTTCTTTTGCGTGGCAATCGTGGTTGACAGGGTTACCTTCTGGATCACCTCCAGTAGGAGTTTGGCTTCTCTAGCTTTTCGGATAAAACGCTGTTTGATGGCATGTTGCCTGGTGTCATAGTTGGCCTTGGATACGATATCCGGGTTCTTGTTGATAAAAGGAATGAGGTAGGCCTGCACTTCCCTAAGGGGGTCATCATGTCGTCAGACTTTCTGTCCTCCGTCAAATTCGATGGTCCGGTTGGTCCAGTCTATCCAGGGGTTTACCTTTACCAGCCATGGCATTCCCAGTATGACGTTTTGGGATCCACAGTTGATCACCATAAGTTCCTGTTGGTGTTCTGTGTCAGCATAGCACAAGGTGACGAATACCTTGTGGTGGATTTCTCCAGACTTGTTCTTGGTTCCATCTACATTCTTGGCTCTGATTGGTTCAGCAAGTCGAATGAGAGGGATTCAGTTTCATACAGCAAAGTCTTGGTTGATGAAAGATCTGGTGGCTCCAGAGTCGATGAGGGTGGTGGTGGCGATGATTTCTCCTGTCTTTCCTGCATAAAGGGATACAGGGACGTGTATTGTCCTATCTGCAGGAGAGGATACAAATCAGGAGCTATTTGTACAGGAGTCCTTGTCCTTGAGGAAGTAGATGTTGCTCTACTCCTCAGTGTTGAAAATCCTCGTCTTCTTCTTTGGCCTCTTGTTCCAGTTCATCCATTGGGACTGGTTGCGACTTGTCTGAAAACATCTCTAGCAATTGGATCTCTTGATGGGTCTTCAGTCCTTTGCCTTTTGCATAGGTGGTAAGGGGGTCGATAGGAGAGTCTTCTTCAGCAATCCTAATCTTCTGTGGGGGAGAACGACGGTTCTGCCTGTTGCGATGCTTGCTGGCAAAGCAGCCGACTTGGTGGCACACAAAGCACTTCCTATTCTTGATGTGGTCGGATCGTTCTGCCAGGGATAACAAGACATAGTCCACGTCCATGGCCATAGGGTTGCGGGTTCAGGAGGTGGACGAAGTCAATCCAATATAGGAAGTTCCTCCTTTCCTAAGGAGGTCAGTGCGGATAATCACATGATAGAAATGAGAGGCTTTCTCCAGCCAGTCATTCGCGGTCGTGGGATCCTTCTCCAAGGCTGTCATCATGGTGGCAATTTGGTGCGAAACAGCACATTTAAGAAGATCCTTGAGAACTGATTGGTCGGTGATGTTGCTCCTAGAGGCTTCGAGCTGGAAGGCACTGCAGAAGGCATCGAAGTCGCCGTTGAAAGGTTTCCCTTCCATACGGATGTTGTGGAGGGTCATTTGCGCAGTGTCTTTGTGGCCTGGGGGTATAAAGACAGTGTGGAAGTCCTTCTTGAACTTGGTAAGGGTATCGGTCCAGGAGGCAACAGGGGTGGTCATAATCTTCGTGAGCCATGCTTTAGAGAAGGTTGCCCCTCTCCCATGGTTCATTCAATTCAGGAGGGTGATCACAATCTTCTTGTCAGTATACTTGGTGTCGTTAATGGTGAAGTAAGCTTTCATCGCCAACAGCCAACAGGAGGTGTCTTCACTCTTGCCAGAGAGGGTTCCAGGCAAGCTGCCTTTAATTCTTCTTGGGTGGGGTTCAACATGCTGCTAGAGCTAGGAGTTGGGGAAGGAGAGTGGGTGGTCAGGGTGTGCTGGGAAGACAGGAGAGTCGATTGGAACTGGAGAGGAGAGAGTGTGGGAGTGGAGCCTAGAGGGGAAGGGATGGGTGTAAAAGAGGGAGTGACATTCAGGAGGGGTCCTCGTCGAATATCCAGAGATGGAGATTGAGAGGGTCTGGCTACTCATTGTCTGGACTGAGTAGGAGAATGCAGGGTAGAGGTTCCAGAGGGACATGCAGATTGGTATGGGTTCAAGTAAGGGGAAGCAGCAGGTAGTCATTCATCGTCAGATGAGCTCTCTTCAGGAGGGGCTCAATATGTGGCATGAAGTGGGGCGGATCCCGTGCATAGCAGCAGGGATCAAGGGACGAGCTAATTCTTTTGTTACGCGGGTGCAGAACAAAGACTTCACTCAAGATCCTTTCATACTCGTAGTGTTGGCAATGACTAGGAGCAGAGTATATGGCTATCACTTGTGAGAGAGAAGCCCCAGTAAGTTAACAAGAGATGGAAGACTGGAAGGGCTTAGTGCAGGAGGTAAGTCAAGCGACCTTCTTCAGGAGTGAAGACTTTGCAGGCAGAAATGCATAGAATTAGCTGAAGAGCTATTTACTACAAGTTGACCCTTTATATACTACAGGGGTTACCATAAAGGGACGATGCATAAAAGGAAATCAACAAGACACATTGTGTCACATGTATTGTAAAAGGAAATCAACAAATGACACATAACAGGAAATGTATGCATAAAAGGAAATGTGGAGTCCTGTGTCCAAAAGGAGAAGTGGGGATCCGCTAAGTATAAAAGGAAAGAGATAAATGGGACTTCCTGGTAGAAGTGAGACAGAAGTCCGGGGGCATCCATAAACATGGGAAACGGCAGTGTTCCTGTGTGAAGTCTGAAAGTATACCTAGAAGTCATGGATAATAGGGTCATATTGACCACTATCAATGATCTCCCAAGTGAGGTCTCTATACACCGTGGAAGAAATGTCAAACTAGTAGCAATCATATGAATGAGTAGGAAGGAAAAACATATCCATGTCTGTATCGTCTTCACCAGAGATTTGTCTCCAAATGATTTCGACGTCGCATTCCCAGGTATCCTCGAAATCTGTAACACCAACTCTGACCCACTCCCAGATCTCCTTTACCTGCACCCCCATCACCCCAGCCCGACTTGCTCTCTTGGACCCCATTGCCAACCCCACTGGTAGCCCCGCTCCTCCCCCATATTCTCCCCATCGTGGGTTTATTCCCAACAGACTCCCAATTACCCCCTCTCCAGCACATTTGGAACCAACTGGATCTGGATTGGGTCTTCACCCATCCCCTCTGAGAGTCACCAGTGCTGATGTCACCCAAACCATTGACACTTTCCTCTCTTCCCTCGCAGCTGCTGCCATCCCCTCTCCCATCAATGACAACCAACCTCCACTCCCTGTCCCCCCTCCTGTCCATCAACAACATCCTCACAGATGTGCTTGCTTTCATTGTGGAAGCACTGGGCATTTCCAACCCAACTGCCCCCACTATTACTGCACCTCCTGTCAATGACACTCCCCTGGCCATCTCCACAGAGACTGCCCCATCTGAGCCTACCAGACCCAATGACCTCGTCATGATGATGATGATGGGGACAACATCTCTTTTTAATCATATTGATTCAGAGAATCAATCTTACGACACAGAGGCTAATGTTACAGTTTCAGCTGACGCCACCACTTGGGACTCAGACGAGGAAACTATCATCTGAGAACAACTGTTGGGACAAGCATTTACCAGCATAGAAGCTAGTGCAGACATTTATTTCTTTTCTCCTACTTCTTACTTTGATAGACATTGGCATGACACCTCCTCCACTATGGCACCTATGTTGGGGTATATGTAACACATTCTTGTCATTTACCCATGACAACTTACCTTTCGACTTCTAACAGGAAGTACTGCATTCCCACATTATATGGATTAACTGGGAGATTCCTTATCTCCAGTGCCTGGCAGTCCCCATTTATTCTTCTTCCTTTTATATCTCATGGAGTTCCACTTTTCCCTTTTAGTAATTCCTTTCTTGGACACAGAACTCCATTCCTCCTTATGGTATTTCCTTTTACATGCTACACATTTTGTTGATTCCCTTTTACATGACACCATCTTGTTGATTCCCTTTCTCAGACATGCAACACATTGTTATCCTCTATTTGGCCCTTGTACTATAAATACCTATCCTTGTAGTAGAAAAGCTCTTCAGCTAATTCTACGCACTTCTGCCTTGCAAAGACTTCACTCCTCTGAAGGTCGCTTGCCTTATCCACACACTGCTAAGCCCTTTGAGTTCTCTTTGAATAAGGACTTTACCCTAACAGGTCTTAGTCAATACTCTGCTCCAGGACACTGTCGAACTCCTCAAGTATGAACAGGATAGTCAGCGATGTCTTTGTTCTGCACACACATAACACCGCCATGCCATGTGCTGTTGCCCCCATCCATGTTCCTGTGGTTCCTGTGCCCACATCAGTCCACTCAGCTTCTGGTCATGGTTCTGTGGCACCTCAGGCTTCTATTGGTGTCATTGTGCCTCCCCCTGTCTTTAGAGCTCCTGATCCTTCCATGCATACCCCCATGCCCATAGAACCTTTTGTTGATATTGACACCATCCCAGCACTAGTTAGTTCATCTTTACATGTACCCACTAATGTTATACCTGACTTGGAGGCTACTGTAGACAGCAATGAGAATAGCAACATCAACCCTGCACTGCTCATCAACTCAGACTCCATTCATTCACAAATGACACCTTCCTTGACTGCACCATATTCCTTTGATTGTCCACCATTCATGCAAGCTGCTCCAAGTCTTCCAGTCACACATGTTATCCCTCCCACTCCTATTTTGGGAAAGGCTCCTCTTAACCCTCCTGCTGCTGATGATTCACCACCTTTGGAGGACAACATGGGCTCTTCTACCCCCACAGCTGGATGACATACTGCTCACATCAACCAAATCCTCAATAACAGTTATGAACAACTGGACAGTATCCTCATGGACATCATGGCTCAAACCTCCTTGTGTGAGCAGCAAATTCTAGATGGTTGGTCAAAAAATATGGGCACATCATAAATGGCACCAATCACTGGAACTCCTATGCAAGGTACCTACTAAAGCATGAAGAACAAGAGCATTGCAGGCTGGGCCTGCCTCCTGATGTGCCTTGTACATGCTCTGAGTTGGTCTAATCTAGCAATCTCTGATGGTCTGTTCAAGTTTTGTCATCAGTGTGGGGCAATCTCTATGCAAAGTTCAAGGAAGAAAATGGTGCTGATTGGCAGGAGATCCTGGAAGTGCACAACATGTTTGAGATCTCCATGGCTTCACCTCAGACAATTGCTCAACATGCTCTCATATTCATCAAAATGTGCAAAAAGCTAGTGGGAATGGTGAGTCTCTAATGTATTGTTTGGAAAACCTGGGTAACATGTACAATCAGCTTGACAGTGTCACAGTGAAACATGGGTTTGAGGCTGTGCTTGTTATGTGCAGCAGGACAGTGAATGAGGATGCCTCACTCAGGTTTGCTCACATGACTGTTGAGATCTATGATGTCAATCATAGATAACCTTCAGATCAATGATCATTTAACTCTTCAGATTCTATCTTTCATATGTCATTGATCTAGATTGATACCAGTTCTAGAATGGAACTAGAACCAAGGTGAGTCACTATCATATTATTCATTTCAGATGATAGTGAGATAAGAAGTCCTTTATGCTATTGGATGATAAGGATATGTATTACTCATATGATACAATGGGACCATATCTTTAGTCATTTCTTATGACTCATCCTTATCTTCTTATTGTTCTTATCCTTTCTCTTTGATTGGCTGATAAGAACCTCATATTATGTATATATAGAGGGGACACATATGTTCATTCCCCTCAAGTGAAATACCATCCTCAGATTCACTCCTCCACCAGTTCTTACAGTACCTCCCTTCCATTGATCAAGACTCATGAGTCATTCTCCTCACCTGTCAACCATACCTCTGTCTTGGCAGTGCACACTTGACTTTGTCACATACACATTAAGTCCAAACCTCGTTTCCCTTGGAATGAGAGATCAGAGAGGGTATTACACTCTCTTTAATGACAGCTGGTGCGAAAGGTGTGAGTTATAGTGCTTCACATTGATTGTGTAGCACAGTGACTAACTTCATTCCAGTTCTTTGAAGTTTGCTGCCTTGCCAACACCAGTACCATCATTGGTCACCTTAAAACTCATGTGTAGTGAGTAGAGACGCTCATCCCACTGGTCCTAACTGACAGCTATGATGACAGCAACCAAGTGTTGCTTGACTTGGTCAGCAATGCCTTCAATGGCACAGCAGATGGTGGCAACAACAAATGCTTACCTCTCACACAAGACACACTTGGCATGAGGGTAGAACCTCCATGTGTTCCTGACCCCCCTGTGCTGGATTCTCTGTGCGACATGCTTACTGGACAAGGGGCATTGGACATGCAACCTTTGGGGCTGACAGACCACCCTGCACCTGCTCCCTGACTTGGTGGCATCTATCAAAGCAGCCATTGTAACCAGTGTTACACATGTCCTAGAGGAGCAGCGCATCACTGAAGGGTTCTTCCAGAGTGTGTCAGGGATGCCACACACATCTAGACATAGTCTCTGGGAACTTGAGACAGACCATGAGGAATGCTAAGACTCATGGTATTCAAAGAGGTGTCATAGGGGAACACCAGTATGACGGCCAACCTGATGACCAAAGGGTGACTTAGATCTACTGTTATGATTTCATCATTCCTTGTCGAACTTTTTACTTAACAAACCATTTCACTATGCTCAGCCCTCAAAGGCAAGCACCAACATGTAATTTGTGTCACATGACTCTTTCACACGATCACATGATGTTCCTCTTTTGGTACACTCCTATGTCAGTATAAACTTCCTTCTGTCACGTGATCTGACACACATGACCACTCGCGGCATTTGCCGATTGGCCAATACCTTATCTTCTGCTCTTCTTTCGCCATTGGCCAGGCAACCTCCTTATCTCCCGTTCTCATTGACACAGATGATATGACTCAGGATACGTGATCCTCGCATCATACAACTTCTCTTCTCTTTTTTCATTGGACGATACATGTAAGATATGCACCGCTTGGTCCGTGCACGATATCTAACAGTATATAAACCCATGTACTTAGTCAACTGGTTTCCCCAGTCTTATCTACGTGATTCTATGTCCAAGGGTAGGATTTAAGGATAGCTCCTCATCCCACTTGGAACCCATCTATCATCTCCCATTTCTCTCCAAAGTACGCTGTCCCTTTTCTCTTTTTATCTTGGTCTTTGCTTGTCAGACTTTGAGTCCCACATCGTCTCAGACTCTGCGTCAAGACATTGATCTTTGACTCTGCGTCATCGATCTTTTCTTGTTTGAGTGCTACTGCATATCATCTACTCAATGTAGGGGCAACCAACCCTGCAGAGAGGATCCACTTCTCATGTTACGGATTTCGAAGATACTTGGGAATGGGACGTCGAAATCATCTGGAGACAGCTCTCTGGTGAAGAAGAAATGGACCTGGATACGTTTTTCTTCCCTACTCATTCTTATGATCGTACTTGGTTTGATCTTTCCTCCACGGCGTATAGAGACCTCCTTTGGGAGATCATTGACAGCGGCCAACTCGAACCTGTATACCACAACTTCTAGGTCGCCCTTCAGACTTCGCACGGGAACACCGCCATTTCCCACGTTTACGGATGCCCCCGGACTTCTGACTCACTTCTACCGGGAAGTCCCATTTATTCTCTCTCCTCTTTTACTTAGCGGCTCTCCGCTTTCTTACTTTGAACACGGACCTCCGATTCCTTTCTTGGACACGGGACTCCGTATTTCCTTTTACGCGTATGTTTCCTTTCACGCGTCTTTCGTTGATTTCCTTTTATGATACACGCGACGCGACGTGTCTTGATACTTTCCTCTTTGGACTATTTGTTCCTATTTGTACCTCTTAGTATAAATACCCGCCGATGTAGTAGGATAGCTCTTCAGCTAATTCTATGCAATTCTGCCTTGCAAAGTCTTGCTCCTGAAGAAGGTCGCTTGATTTATCTCCTGCGCTAAGCCCTTCCAGTTTTCTATCTCTTCATTGACGCCTTCTCTCTCACGAGCGACAGGCAATACTCTGCTCCTAGTCGTCGACGACACTACGAGTACGAAAGGATCTCGAGTGAAGTCTTTGTTCCGCACCCGCGTAACATGGGGTGCCAGTGGGAAGTTATGTATGTGAAGGGTAAAGGAGTTCTTGGAAGGATACTGGCAGGAAGTCATGTGAAAGTCACATGATCAAAGATTCCAGATAGGCATATGCTGGAATAGAGGTTCCTTGGAGGGGATAGCAATAAGTCTATGGTCCAATGAAGGAGTAGACAAAGGCTAGGGGAAGAATGGGACCAGAAGTGTTGGAAAAGTGTCCAGTCAAGTGTTACAACCATAACAGCTTCTCTGGCTAGTCGTTGCATCCTAGTTCATAGGGCATTTTCTGCTTGTGATTTGTGGTCCTTGCCGACATATTTGATGAAGTATTCCTGTGTTTGTCAAAGGGGTCATTGTGTTGGCAGATTCTTGGGTGGTCTGGGAATTCAATGGTCCAGTTGGTCCAATCTATCTTGGGGTTTACCTGCATGAGCCAGGGCATTCTGAGTAAGACATTTTGGTTTCCACAGTTGATAACCATGAGTTCCTGTTTGTGTTCTGTGTCAGCATATCTTAGAGTGATGTGTATCTTGTATCTTATTTCTCCTGCTTTGTTTCTTGATCCATCTATGTTGGCAGTGGCAATGGGGTGCAGTAGTTGTGTGAGGGGGATTCAGTTCCATACAGCGAAGTCTCTGTCAATGAAAGATCCAGTGGCTCCAGAGTCAATGAGGGCAGTTGTGTCAACAATTTCTCCTGTCCTCCCTGCATAAAGCAATATGGGAACATATATTGCTCTAGCAGCAGGGGAGGATACAAAAATGGGGGCAATTTGTTGTATAGGAGTGTCTGTTTTGAGGGATGTATGTAGACATCATTCTACTCCCTCTTAGTGAAAAGAATGTTCATTGGCTTCCTTGTCATCCACTGGAGTGTTGTTGCTGTTAGAGAACATCTCCAGCATCCTAATAGCTTGGTGGGTATTGAGTCCTTTGCCTTTTGCATAGGCAGTGAGTGGTGATGCGAAGCGTCACTCAAACAAAACGAAGAAGAAAGGAAACTTAATGATGCCGGTTCAAGGGGCGTGCCGGAAATGAAATGAGAAATGAGAAGATCGAGATATGGGTTGAAGGAAATGTTGATAGATGAAGGGGGTCCAAGTGAGCGAGGAGTTATCCTTAAATCACTATGATCAAGTAGATAAGACTGGGGAGTCCAGTCGCAATCCTGTCTACCTATATAGTGTCTGGCGATGAGGTGCACACAGACCATCTACCAAAGTAGGTAATCCTAAATATGGTCATCACCAATAAGGTGGAAGTCTGGTAAATCGAATAAGGAAATAGAAGTCTGAGAGGAGCATATCCTAAGTCATCATCTATGTGTCAATGGGAAAAGAAGATAAGGAGGTTGCCGGGGCCAATGGCGAAAGAAGAGCAGAAGATAAGGTATCAGCCAATCGGCAAATGTCGGAGTGGTCACGTGTGTCAGATCACGTGACAGAATGAAGTTTATACTGACATAGGAGCATACCAAAAGGAGGACATCACATGACTTTTGAAGTACATGTTGGTGCCCACTTTCGAGAGCTGGGCATAGTGAAGTTGATTAGTAAAGGTATGTAAAAAGTACGAAATAAGTATGGTGTTCGTAACAAGTGGGTCCATCTGCAGGGTTTCTTCTTCAGCAGTCCTGATTTGTTGCTTAGGCTGGAATTGCCTATTCTGGTTCCTGTTGCTTCCGTAGTCGTTGGTCAACCAGCATTCTTGCTTGTGGCAGATGATGCACTTGTTGTTCTTGATGTGGTCCAACTTTTCCGATAGAGAGAGTCAGACAAAGTCTACCTCCATGGCCATGGGGTCTCTGGTCCTTGGAGGGGGTGCAGCTGATCCTAGATAGGAGGTTCCTCCTTTCCTCAGTTGCTCAGTGTGGATAATTGCATGGTAAAAATGAGAGGCTTTCTCTAGACAATCACTTGCTGTAGTGGGTTCCTTCTCTACTGCTGTCATCATGGTGGCCAACTGCTTGAACACCACTCTCTTGAGGAGATCCTTGAGGATGGAGTCATCCTAGATCTTGCTTTGGGAGGCCTTGATGGCAAAGGCACCCCTGAAAGCATCAAAATTGCCATAGAAGGGCTTTCCTTCCATCCAGATGTTGTGAAGCACCATCCAGGTGGTATCTTCAAGTCCAGGGGGGATGAAGATGATCTTGAAGTCTTTCTCTACATCCAAGAGGGTCTGCTTCCAGTCATAGTTGGGGGTGTTGAGGATCTTATTTAGCCATCCTTCAGAGAAGGTGACTCTGCACCTGATGTTCATTCTGTTGAGAAGGGTAATTGTAACTTTCTTGTCATCATACTTTGCAGAGTTGATGACAAAGTATGCCTTCATGGCTAAGAGCCATCTTGTCACGTCTTCCATTTTGCCAGAGAAGGGTTCCAGACAGGCTGCTTTGATTTCATCCTGGGTCCCTGACATACTGGTACTGCTTGGGGGTGGGGAGGGGGATGCTAGAGGGGAGGGGGTATTCATGTGCTGAGAGGATGGGAGTGTCAATTGAAAGGTGG